>PVJD01003109.1:0-173981 GCA_004026545.1 Mormoops blainvillei
CCTATAAACTTCTTAAATTAAATGTTTATTCATGCTGTGCAATTTCTCTCTGGCAATTTTCTGACTTCCATTTCTACCACTCCAGGGAAGCTGCCCTCTTGGATGTCTTTTGTCCTCAGACCCGTGACCCTCTCTGGGTGCAGCAGTGCTAGTCAAGCCGCCTTCTCCTCCGGCCCCTTATGCGATGCTGCCATCTGCTGGGCAACCTTCTCCATCTCACTTGCAATCTCCCTAGGCTGAGGGCCTAGAATAATTAAGTAATATTTGAACTTATTAACACTATGAACCCAGAAAGACCTAATTAAAATAAACAAATCCTGGCCCCTTTCCACATGGTCTTCGTGGTTGGCCTTTGACTTTCAAAGATTCAAAGCCAAGTTCTCGGGTACTTAGTTGTGTCCCAAGCACCTTCCAATAGGTTCGATAATTCATGTATTCTGCTCAGTTTGGAGATAACTTGCCATTTGAGGTGCTAGGAACTCTTTTTAAATCAGTTTGTAATATTTTAGGTTTTCATATAGGACCCATAGCACTTATGCAGCATCTCCACTAAACTCCTGTGGTTTTAAGCTTTAATAACTTGGGCTATAAAAGAAACATTTGTTTTCAAATTTCCTTCACATAGTTGATAAAGTCTTCAGTTGAACTAGCCACTCCTTTTCCATTGAGCTAGTTACAGAGTCTAAAATAAAAGTGTTTTGGGCATTATTGTGCATTGCTTTCATCCTAGATAGCAATACACCTTTTAAAATTCCATTTATGTGTTGCTTCTAACATATTCCATGTGGTTAATGTGTAAAGTTCCAGCACACTTTATGAAGACCTTAAGCATATACCATAGGGCTATTGATTCTGTTGTAGATATACCCACTTAATCATTTAGTTTATATTTGTTTGTCCATTGTATATTTTATTAAAGGGAGCATTGCTAAAATATGTATGTATAACCTCCATGTTTGGATCACTCCCATAAACTTTAACAACTAAGTGTTCCTGCACGATGCATTTGCTTCGATATAAGGTTTTAACAGATGGTAATGTGTAAAATACAATTTTTAGACTAAAAAAATCCCTCATCTTTTTCCTTAGTATAAAAATCTTTTATTCTTCAATCAGCTATTTTCCCAGAACATAACAAATACAAACCTTGTAGACTGGAAATTAAATGTGTAAAATTGCTCTCTTCGTGAGTGAATAAGAATCTATTTCCTGAAATTAGTGAACTTAAATTTTTTTATACTACAGTGTATGTTCATCAAGATTCTTAGTGGCATTAGAATCCATTCCAGTTGGGTTAAAAAAGAAGTTTTGAAAAGATATTAGAAAGTTCATAGAACATTGAAAAGCCAAAGGAGAAGAACAGACTGTAGGCTGGATTTTCAGAAAGAATTCTCATAACTGCAGATTGAAAGTGGCCGCTGTGACCCCCAGCTGCCGCAGCCAGGGAACTGCTTCCGTGTGAACCCGGCCCCTCCGTGCTGCCGCATCAGCCACAGTGAAGCCTGCGCCTTATCTTTTTCCATGTAAATCATGTGAACCCATCTCTCAAGTTATTTTTCTGAATGGCAGGGGCAAAGGAAGCTGAAAAAATGTAGTTTTGGAAAATTCTTTATTGAGATTTATGATTTAAGAAACTATCAAAACGTGGAGAAGTTATCAAAATATTTTGAACCTTGATACCCATCAATTTAAGAAAAAACAGAAAACACAGGAAAGTGAGGCTTTTCAGGACAAAATAATTTTTCTTTAATGAGTTAATTGAGTTTGACCTATTTTTATTTTTCATCTTAATAATGGCCCTTACATTACAAATTAACAATCAGTTTTGGGCTTTATGAATATCATTTTTACCACTTTTGTGAAGAAATTATGTTTCTGTTTCTGTTTAAATGTTGTCTTTTAGCTTTTCTGCTGTAACATTTTCTGGTGGGGTTAAGTTACACCTTCTTATGTGGAAAGATGCACTCGGGCCCAAATGTTTTATTTTTACATATTGTTACGGAAAAATGAAACGACCAGACACTGAGGGGTTAGGAGAACGATCTTTACTTACGTGCACGGGCCCAGAGGAGACAAACTCCAAATTCTGAGCCCAGAACAATAGCCCCGCATTCCCTTTATGCTGGGCTAAGTTGGGTAAGAGTCTTGGGTGGCGTGGTATAGATTTGGCCCGAAAAGGGTTTACAGAGGTGAGAGAGAAGCATTTACATCATAAGTCAGGGCAATTGACGTGAAAAGGGCTTACAGAGGTGGGAGAGAAGCATTTACATTATAAGTCAGGGCAGTTAGCATTTCATCTTTGGTATCAGCCTTGATTCCCTCTACAATATGACAATGCATCACCTTTCCCGGCCCACTGGGTAGGTTCCGAGGCTCCCATGACCACTCACAGTATTCAAGAGACAGACAGAATACATTTGTATGTTCCCACCTGATTTCAGAGTCAGCACGTTTTGTAATTTCTTTTCCCACTTAGGGCCAACAATTTAGGGGGCCCATTAGCTTTAAACAATTTCATAAAAAGCAGGTATTTCTTATACCTGCTCATGGTATCTTTGTTCTTTGGTGTGAAAAAGGAGTCAGCTAAGTAACAGACTTTTGAACACACTGAATTTGCTTTAAAATCTCCGGGTGTCATTAGTCCTCAATAATTGTAAAAGGACAGTCATTCTTAGGAACATGTTCTTGTGAGGACACTCTGCACAGTTTTCTAAGTTCCACAGCAAAGTACTAGCTGCACCTTGCCTTTGGGTAGAACGCCCTTTTCACCGACAGTTATTAGGAATGGATGCTGTACGTTTTTCTTACTCTTAACATAACAGCTAGGTTTTTGCACTCCAGGATGATCACAAAAATGTTATGAGAGACACCCATCTTCCTTTCTAGTACCGGAGTGGCCCTGATCATGTCACACGACCTCATGGGTTTCAGTTTCTTCTTTTCTACAATGAAGGGTTCACAGTAGTTTTCAGGTATATTTGTTTAGCATGGTATTGTAAACAAGAATCGATTCTACAAATTGGAACTTTCTATTTTAAGGGTTGTACTGGGAATAATTCCATGGAATCGGACAGGAGAGATCACCAAAATTACAAATATGAGCAAGTTCCCATGGAAATACATAAATTATCTCATTTAATTCTCATAGTAGTCCTCTGAAGTAGGTGTCATCAGTTACACCTTGTAGAAGGGAGCTCTGTTTTTTCTATCCTAGGGACGGCATCGCTCACAATAAAACTTTATTTTACAAGTGGAGAGTTTGGTTACACTTTTTTTTTGCTCTTCAAGAAAGCATTTATTTAAGACCTATCATATGCTGAACAGTAAAGATACAAAGATGGCTAAACCTCCTGGCTAATTCCATTCTGTAATCATTAAGAATAGATTAGCCAAATAATCAAAAATAAAATACTCCCTTCAGTTACCACTGGAATTCATTACTTTTTCCTTTTTTCTACTGTTGTCATGTGTTTCTGTAGGTGTAGAGAATATTGCTACTTCTCCAAGAGATGTACATCACCCTCAGGAAATGAGCCAAGAAGAAATAAAAGAAAACAAGTAAGGAGTATTCTTTGAAGTGTTAGATTGGAATTTAAGTATGAAATGATACTTGTGTGGCAACCTACATTTTTAGTAAGCCAACCAAGAAGAAGAAAAAATCGCCTGAAAGAAGGGGTCATAATAAATATTATTCTGTTAGGACCCAGGTAAATATTTGCGGTCCATATGGTGTCTGTTGCAAGGGTTCATCTCTGCAATTGTATCCGGACTGTAATCATGGACTGTTTGAAAACAAATGGGTGTGTGGCTGTGACGCGATAAAACTGCAAAAACAAACGGGAGGCCAGAGTTTGCTTCCCCTGCATCAGTGCTTCTTAAAACGCGGTTCTATGGCCCTTATCTTACCAGTCCATGATGAAGCCAGTATAAACTTGAAAATTTAAACATTTAAAGTTGTATAGCATTTGGCAAAAGTAATGTCATGTTCATGGACCTGGTAATGAAAAACATTGGGGTTTATTTTTGGTTTTGATTTTCATTTCATTTTTATGGTAATTCACTTTTATTACATTTTGCAAAAGTGTTAGTCCACAGTGGACTGGAAAATTTAAAAAACTGGTCCTTCACCAAAGGTAGTTTGAGAAGCACTGGGCTGGTTAACACCCTTGGAGAAGTAGAAGGGTGCCCTTGGCCGCTCTGCTCAACATAGGGGCCAGGAAAACAAAAGTGTGGGGTGCAGGGGGCAGATGGTGTGGGGAGCAAGTCGGCGGGCGGAGAGGTCTTGTCCTTTCAGGAATACAGCCTCCTACTCAACAGCACCATTTGGCATTAGTTCTCCCAACTCTCCAGTGATGTCAGGCTGGACTGAGAATCGGAGATCCAGAAGACAAAGGGAACGAGCTTTAAATCAAGCCATTTCCTTCCCCCTTTAGTCAGATAACTTCAGTGCATCAAGAATGGGCACAAACACATTCTGTTCCTCTTCCAAATGAAATTGAGATGATGGACTTCAGAACAAAGGTGCCAGCCACACAGCCTCCACTCCTGAAGAAAGAGGAAAGCTCCCGGGAGTTTTGCAGTGAGAACTTGGACTCCTTGTTGCCAAGACCTTGCTTAGAACCTGGTATCTCCAAGTCTGTAGCCAGGGAAGGTGCTCCTCACTTTCTGAAAGGCCAGCAAAGAAAATCTGAAGGTGAGTCCATTTAGTATTTTGCCATGTATAATCTGCACTTTTTGGCCCACATTTTTTAGGGAAAAATAAGGATGCACATTATACCTGGATATAATGATTACATATCATGGGTATAATAATGGGCATAATGATCCCATGTATAATGTGCGCAAAAACATGGGTGGGCATTATACATGGCAAAATACGATAATTACACAGTCATTCTTTTATTCTTCATTTAACAAATGTTTGTTTATCTTTTTTTAAATCCACACCCAAGGATATGTTTATTGAATTGTAGAGAATGGGGGAGAAAGAGAGACACAGAGAGAGAGACAGAGAGAGAGACAGACAGAGAGACAGGCACACAGACAAACGTTTGACTATCACTTGCCTCCACATGCACCCCGACCGGAGATCAAACTGGCAACTTTTGGTGTACAGAACGACGCTCCAGCCAACTGAGCCACCCGGCCAGGGCCATTTATCTTTTTCTTGAGTGTTTGAAGATATTTACTGTGAACTCATGTTTGTTGATGTTTATCTGTGGGAACCTTGGGCCCCTCACTGAGGATGCTTTCCTGCAGGATCTGAGTTTGCCGCTTTCTCCAGCCCGCTACTTATTTACTAGTTAGCGGCACTGGTGCCAGCATCTCTCCTCAGGGCAATGCTGTGTTTGACATTTGCTTACTTCTGTCCTGAACCAGCCAGCCCACCACCTGGGACAAATGTATAATCCAAAGAGTTACATTTATTGGCTTATTGCAATGAGGGAGATCGCACAGGCATCTCAGGAAATAAAGGAAAAAATAAAATTATAAGATTTAGGTGGATGGGTAGAGAGTATAAGTGAAATTTAAATAAAGCTGTATTTTATTATAATTTTAAAATTTTATTGTGGTAAAATGTATATAACTTAGAAGTTACTATTTTAACGATTTTACTTGTACAGTTTAGAAACACTAAGTACGTTCACACTGTTGTGCACCCATCACCACTATCCATGCTCAGGATTTTTTCATCTTGCAAAACTGACGCTGTCTACTGATTGAACCGTAACTCCCATTCTCCCCTCCCCAGTACCTCCTGGTAGCCATTCTACTCTGTCTCCATGAATTTGTTTACTCTGTGTACTACATATAAGTGGGATCCTACAAAGTTTGTCCTTTCGCGTCTGGCTTATTTCAGTTGTCATAATGTCGAAACGGTGTCTGGATAGGTTGTATGTAAGGGTGTTCACATCAGGTCCGGACTGTGAAGTAGCCCCAGAATCTTGTTCCTCAAAATCAGCAAAGGTAGTCGCAGCTCTCAGCAGCCTCCCTCAGCTTCCCATCTCGCCACTCTCCCTCAGGGGTATGATGAGCAGCACCACTAAACACCTCCCATTCCCAGAACAAAGACGTAAATATTTGCCCATTCTGTTGCTTTTCTGCTGGAACACTATGCCATTCTTCACATGTCACCTGAGATACCACTTCCTCTGGAAACTCTTCCTGAACTTCCTGAAGACTGGGTAAGCTGCATTCCTTTCAGCTCCCATAGGATCCCGAAGCACAACACTCATCATGTTGAACTGTCACTATTTGTTCATATGTCTGTCTTTACCAGATTACAAAGGTGAAAACCATTGCACCTTCAAGCACCTAGCACCAGGCCTGGTGCATGACTATTAAAAACTGTGTATTGAATTTAAATTACAACAATAACCATTTATTAAGTGTCTACTATTGCAAAGCACAAATAGCCACTGGTAGAGGTAACATATAGAAGACTTGTTTTAGGAATGAGGAAACCTAGCCCTAAGAAGGCTGTGTGTACCCAGGTTACATAGCTAGTGAATTATAGAGGCTGGCTTCAAACCTGGACCACCTGTCTCTGAAACCAATGTGCTAAAGTACCATGCCATCTGTTTCCAGAGTTCATACCTTCCATCCGAGTTCCTCTCTGGCTAGGAGTGAAGAAAAGGATAAACATAATTAGTGTTGTAATGGAGATGGTCATAGGGGTGTCCAGCCTGTAGCCTGTGGGCTGCATGCGGCCCAGGACAGCTGTGAATGTGGTGCAACGCAAAATCGTAAACTTACTTGAAACGTTAGGAGATTTTTGTGTGTGTGTGCTTATGTGTCACAATGTATTTAATGCGTGGCCCAAGACAACTCTCCTTCCAGTGTGGTGCAGACACCAAAAGGTTGGACACCCCTGAAGGAAAAGGAGGGGCAGTTGGTGCAGGTACAAGCTGGTGGGCGTGTGGTTGGAGGGACCGAATGGGATTTCAGGGCAACACCCTTTTCTCCCAGCCAAACCACAGAAAGTCCTGGAAGTGTAACAAAAGTAACTACGCACACCCAGACAAGAATAAACGTGGTTAGGGCAGTGTTCTGTAGTGGGAGCTGATCTATAGCAGCTGCGATCTTATTTGAAAATGTCAGCTGGGGTTTCTCAGGCCAGTATTTGCCCGTTACCCTTTTAAAAATTTGTTTAAACACAATTTTTAAAAAAGTTAGACAATCAATACATATTGATTAGGAAAAATTCAGGCCCTGACTGGTGCAGTTCAGTGGGTTTGGCATTGTACCACAAACGGAAGGGTTTCTGGTTCAATTCCCAGCTAGGGAACGTGCCTGGGTAAAGGGCCAGGTCCTCAGTTGGGGGCGTGCAAGAGGCAACTGATTGATGTTTCTCCCACACATTGATGGTTTGCTCCCTCTCTTACTTTCCCCCTTCCCCTGTCTCTAAAAAGGTAAATAAATAAAACCTTTTTAAAAATTCATAAAAGACAGATGAGCAAATATAAAAAATAAAAAAATAAGAAGTACAAATAGTATTCCAAGACCATTTCTTCTAGAATGTACTTCCATATTTCTAAATAACATGTTTACAATGATATTGCTTGATTGTTCAATTTAGACCTTATCTCCTAGAATTTAACACTTTTACATTAGTCTTCTCACACACGGGCAATCCCCAATCTTCTTAATCTTTGTGTTTAAAAGAAATCAATATCCAATATGTTCATTATTATGACTGGATAAAATATTTACAGCTGAGCTCATTTGTGTGCTATGGTTACATTTTCTCTCTTCCGAGGCATTGTATTTATTACAGTGTTAATTGTATGCAGTGTTATATAGTGTTAATAAATGCCTCATTTTGTTATTTGCTACCTTTCTGTGTATCCCTCCCTAATGCATCCCCGTCCTGTCTGATGGACCTGTGAAGTGCAGCTGCACGTCAGGTAATCTGTTGGTTAGTTTTGTCTTTGGAGACATTGCCCCTGGAACGTTCTGCCCTCTTGTTTCATTCTGTGTTGTTTGCTTTGGACCTGCTGACCGGCCACCTGCCTGGGATTCCCTCACCATCATCTGGAAAACTCCCTTGGCCCCCTTGCAGCGTTGGACCCTGAGTACCAGATACTCAGCTTCCTCTTCCTCGATTTACTCCCTCATTTTAGTGGGTACATTTTCCAGCGGCTTCCCCAAAATGGTGCATTCATGATAGTTTTTCATTGTCTGTTTCCTCTGAGCTCTTTGCTTTCTTTCAGTTTGTTTTATTCTCTGTATTTTCACGTTAGAGGCTTTTTTCACATACCAGTTGATGCTTGGCCATCTACATATTTGTATTTAAGAGGGCGGCACTAGAAAGTGTGGAGCGCTCCAGGGGCTTGCTGAGTAGGCAGAGACCTGGACGGTTGGGTGAGGGGTTCCCAGGTGTCAGTGCGCACAGGGCAGCTTTTCTCTCAGTGAGTTTTCCTAGAGAGAGATTATCCAGGCTCCTGTCTATAGGTTGCAAGTGTGGGGCTTCACATGTCAGTGTGCACGTTTTCATTGAATCCTCTTATTTTTACTCTGCACCCCATTTCTGCTCTCAGCTGCACCTAGCTCCTTAGCATCTTTGTTTCAAGCTCTCTAGAGGGCAATCTTCCAGCCCTCAGCCAGGAACGGAGAAGAGCAACTCTCAACTAGTGCGGCAGGTCAGGGATTCTGGAACCTACTCCTTCTACAGACTTACAAGCAATCGCTTGTTTCAGCCCCAGCTGTATCCTCACCTTCTGAGATACCTGGTGTCTTCCGTTCCTGCGCCTCGTCCTTATTTCTCGTCGAGCTCTCCCCTCTGCCGACAGAGAGCAGAATGATTAGGGCAACTAATCAATTATTATTCACCCATATGGTTTCCATTGGCCGAAAGTTTGTTGATGCTGCTCACCTGCTGCTTTATCCTCTGGGTTTTTGTTGTTCTTACTCACACCTTTTCAAATTCCTTTACTGTCATTTTAGTGAGGTTTGTGAAGAGAGTGGAGAAAGTTTATACATTCAGTCTTTTAACTGGAATTCTATATACATTTTTAAAGGCTTTTAAATTACCTACCATAAAGATCTTGTATCTACATCTTGCCAGAAATGTTTGAGTGCCTTCCTACCACATGTCGTTCCTTTCCGACACGGAATACTATTTATCCAAGAATTTATAATAATATCTGAAAATTTAAAAAAACTCAGGAAGTTATCCATATGCACCCAACTATAAATTGTATTCACTTGTATTTCTGGCCTTAAATCGTATGATCTTTTCAACAGAAAATCTCAGTCTCTAGAATATCACCTCTATGAGGGCAAGGATTTTGTCTTTGTTGTTCACAACTATATTGCCATCTTCTGGAACAGTGTCGGTCTCTCTGTAGGCACTCAATATTTGTTGAATAAGTGCATAAAGAGTTGGGAACAGGTGCCTTGGCAGCTATGGCTAAAGGGAAGGCCCTTGCCCCTCCAGTTGGGGTCCTCATCTCAGGGGATCATCTTTCACCTGAGAATGGCCTCTTCTTTTTTTTTAAAAATATATTTTATTGATGATGTTATTACAGTTGTCCCATTTTTTACTCCCCTTTATTCCCCCCTATCTTGCAGCACCCCCCACCAGCATTCCCCCCTCCTTAGTTCATGCCCCTGGGTCGTACATATCGGTGCTTTGGCTTCTCCCTTTCCTATACTATTCCTAACCTCCCCCTGTCTATTTTGTACCAACCATTTATGCTTCTTATTCCCTGTGCCTTTTCCCCATTTCTCTACCCTTCCCCTCCCTGCTGATAACCCTCCATGTGATCTCCAGTTCTGTGATTCTGTTCCTGTTCTAGCAGTTTGCTTAGTCTGTTTCTGTTTTGGTTTTTTTAGGTTCAGTTGTTGATAGTTGTGAGTTTGTTGTTATTTGGCTGTACATATTTTTGATCATCTTCTTTTTCTTAGACTAGTCCCTTTAACATTTCATTTAATAAGGGCTGGGTGGTGATGAATTCCTTTAACTTGACCTTATCTGGGAAGCGCTTTATCTGCCTTTCCATTCTAAAGGATAGCTTTACCGGAGAGAGTCATCTTGGATATAGGCCCTTGCCTTTCATGGCTTTAAATACTTCTTTCCAGCCCCTTGTTGCCTGCAAGCTTTCTTTTGAGAAATCAACTGATAGTCTTATGAGAACTCCTTTGCAGGACACTCTCTCCTTTTCTTTTGCTGCTTTTAAGATTCTCTCCTTAGCTTTAATCTTGGGCAATGTAATGATGATGTGCCTTGCTGTGTGCTTCCTTGGGTCCAACTTCTTTGGGACTCTCTGAGCTTCCTGGACTTCCTGGAAGTCTATTTCCTTTGCCAGATTGGGGAAGTTATCCTTCATTATTTGTTCAAGTAAGTTTCCAATTTCTTGCTCTTCCTCTTCTCCTTCTGGCACCCCTGTGATTCAGATGTTGGTATGTTTAAAGTTGTCCCAGAGGTTCCTAAGCCTCTTCTCATTTTTTTGAACTCTTGTTTCTTCATTCTGTTCTGGTTAGATGTTTATTTCTTCCTTTTGTTCCAAATCGTTGATTTGAGTCCTGGTTTCCTTTCCTTCACTGTTCATTCCCTGTGTATTTTTCTTTAATTCACTTTGCGTAGCCTCCACATTTTCCTCTATTTTGTGACCATACTCAACCATTTCTGTGAGTATCCTGATTACCAGTGTTTTGAACTCTGCATCTGATAGGTTGGCTATCTCTTTGTCACTTAGTTCTATTTTCGGAGCTTTGATCTGTTCCATATTTTTTTGTCTTGGTGCACCTATTACATTGTAAGGGGTGGAGGCCTTAGATATTTGCCAGGGTGGAGTAACCCACATTGCTGCCTTGTGGCACTGTATGTGGGGGAGGGGTCAGAGAGAGAACAATGCTGCTTACCTGGCTTTTGGCTGGCTTTCATCACTTTTCCCACTACCCATAAGCAAATTCGGCCCTTCTGGTGTTGATTCCTGGGTGGGTGGGTTTGTATATATTCTAGGACCCTGTGAGTCTCTCCAACAAACTCTCCTGTGAGACTGGGAGTTTCTCCTGCTGCTGCAGCCCCCACGGGTTTTTATGGTCAGAGGTTTTGCAGCTTTCTTTCCCTGCGCTGGAACCCTGGGTTGCGCAGTCTGTCTCACTCCTCAGTTGCTCCTCCCAGTTTATCTGCACACAAATATGGAACTTCCCTGGTCCCCCAGCTGCCACCTTGTCCTCCCCGGTCCTCCAGCCACTACCTTGCTCTGCATCCTCTCTGCCCAGACTCCCATCTCCACCCCTGCTACCAGTCTGGATGAACGTTTCTTCTTTAACCCCTTGGTTGTTGGACTTCCATACAGCTCAATTTTCTGTCAGTTCTGGTTATTTTTTGTTTTTAAATTTGTTGTTGTCCTTCTTTTGTTGTTCAAGGAGGCAAAGTGTTTCTACCTATGCCTCCATCTTGGCCAGAAAAGAATGGTTTTTTTACCTGTGTTCTGTCTTAGAGAGGACTATTTCTGAATGAAATTTCAAAATGGCACCTGTGGCTAAAATGGACCCACAGACATAGTTTGTTCAGCCTTCAAAGTATTCAAAGAAAGGGGTGTGGGGCGGAGATTTCACATAAAGTCTCCAGCTTTCTCTCTTCTCTTGACAACAGGGAGGTCTAGCAGTGATGGATTACCCATCCCGAATGGACAACGTCAGTTAGACCTTAGTAATGGAATCTCCCTTTAGTTAGGGTGCATGATTTCAGTTCACCACTGTCCCCACCTGTCTCACTTCATCCATTTATGTGACCTGCTTTGACTCTGGACATACTGGCACTTTTGGTTTCGGCTTCAAGTTATGGCGGTGCATGGGATTTTGGGGACTATTCTTGCTTTTTGGTAAGAAGACAAAAAGAAGGTTTTACACTACCTAGTAAATCAATTTCCCCTTTCCACACACCTCCCCTTCAGAATTTGTGGCGTATTCCAGGTCTGAGTTCAGATGATGGTTGAGAGACAATTATACATGAATATTTTCACATTTCTGCAGAGTCCAGACTTTCTGAGCAAAAAGCACGAGGAAATGAGGTTAAAAGATGATTGAATGATAAACATGTGTTAGAAATTAGAGATGGTGTCCTTGTTCCAGAGAGATTCAGAGACTTATTTCCTTAGGAGCTGTTTGCTTACATTCTAGGGTATTAAAACCTAGTGACATATTTGGCCTTTTTCCTGGAAACATTTGCTTGCATTTCATAGTAAAGAGCTCTCTTTCTTGGAAGGAAAAAATGGGTTGAAGTGACAAACACTTTATATAAGCTCTGAGTCTCATAATTCTTGTGGTGTAGCCCCTCTACACGTCCAGGTAAACATCTGGCTCTCGGTGCGTTGCCCTGTTGAAACTGGGTTGTAGGGAACTGGTGTTGTGATGCTGTGTGAGTAATAAATACCCTGTTCTCTGTTCTAGGGATTTCGTGTTTCCTATAAGAATGTAAATATAAATATATGTGTGTGTGTATGCAAATGTTACATATGTAAGACATACATATAACCTACATGTATATGAGAAACAATATTATATATAAAACAACAATCCCCTTTCGTGGAAGTAGCCTAAGGGTGTGTGTAATCATACCAGACCCTCCTCCATATGGATTACACCTGGAATAACTCTTCACTTTGACTTTTTCAAACCTCAGCACCAAGATTACTCCATCTTCAAACTCTGGTGTAAGGCAGGCTGTGTTCACTCAACTACTAAGAATATCTAACTTTTATTATTTTTTCTTGTTATAGAGTTTTCTACCTCTGATATGAAGTATAGTCGCCAAAGAATTGAGGTAAGATTAGTTTTAGTGTTACTGATTTAAGGATTAACACCAAAGAACTTTGTTGTTAGAGACAAACTCTATCAAAGAACTCAGAACCAAAATCCTCAGCAATTATTTCTCAGAAAAACAACAACTTACATATAGTTTATAGAGTAGCAAATAATTTCTGGGAAAACTATACCCTGCCATGTATATATTCCTTTTCTGGTATGTTTCCTGTTCTCTGCATAAATGAAGTGAGTAGCTTTCTTAGACATATTTAAATTTACCTTATAACATATTAGAAATTAGCTCATTCTTTTTTCCAGTGTCAGAAAGGTTTTTTTAGTTGTCTAATTTATAAGTAAAGCATTTGTAAAGATCCTTGCAATTCTCTCAACTATCCAACTCCTTTCTATCCAAGAGTCTTTCAGAAAACGCATAGGTACTGGTTATTGTCGTAAAAGGGGTTTATTGGCCTAAAAAAAAGGCCACTTTTGGGGAGATGTTTAAGCACCTGGAGAATCTGTCTTTATTTCCTGTCATTTTTAAGAGATGGGAGAAAATCATCTAGGCAATAAAACTGGGGGATTATATTGCATCTCATCTGATTCTAATGTTTAAGTTTCTGGTGTCAGGTTCCTTTCCTTTTCCTCTCTTCTTACACACACTCGGCAACAGAATGAAAATGAAACATATAGCTATCAATTACCACTCGAGATCCAGCCCACAAATATTCTGATATAATTAGGTATTAAATCTGTATATGTAGGAAAAGGTCTCAATGAAAAGAAGCATAAAGTTAGAGTTTAAAGCTTAATGACCTAAAAGCTGAATATTGTACACTGGATTATACTGACCTCTAGAGATGGATAATAAAAACTAGCTTAGTGTGAAACTAATTGGAGGGTGAAGGAGAATTAGAAACCATCATGGTTGCTACCTTTCAAGTGTACAGTGTGGCACACTCAAAAGCTACCCCAAGCAAAACAGTTTGGCAAAACAATGAGGACTAGTATTCTGGCTACAAATGACGAGTTAGTCTGTAACTCATTGTTAAAGTGCAAGTAAACAGCAATTTTAAGCTGTTCTAAGTGGGAATTTAAAAAGTCTTAGATCGCTCCTGGCTGGGTGGCTCCATTGGTTAGCATGTCTTGTGAGTTCAAGCCCTGGTCAAGGCACATACAAGAAGCAACTAGTGAATGTATAAATAAATGGAACGACAAATCTCTCTCTCTCTCTCTCTCTCTCTCTCTCTCTCTCTCTCTCTCCATCTTCTCTTTCTCTGTCTCTCTCTCAAACCAATAAGTTAGAAAAAATATTTTTAAAAAGTCTCAGATCAATTCTTTGGAAAATAAAAAGAGAAATAAAATGTCTCATCTTGTATTTTTAATGTTTACATTATAGGATATTTCTTTTAAATATATAAGCATGAATTTCTATGATAATTTTGGTTTCTAGAAGTATTATTTTACCTCGGTTCTTAAAAAAACCCACTGGGAATGAGCTTTTAGCTTTTTAAATTGTGATCTCCAGGATAGCTTTGTACTTCCTACGTACAGGGCCTTCCTAAAGAGAATCTTAGATTCTCTTCAGATTACTTTAAACCAGTTAGCATGATATACATATATGTTTCTGTGTTCATTAGCTTTTTCTCTCTTTCCTTTTAGTTTCCTCTACCACCGCTGTCACTCTTGCCCATGAGACCTGTTTTTTTTACTATCCCCCTGAATCACAAGGATCAAAAAGAGAGAGGAGGAAATATTCCAAGTCTTGTATCTTTTGTACCTAAGCTCTCAGAGCCTGTTAGTCGATCTGATGAGTTTAGACCATCAAACAAGCAACCAGAAGCCTCGTTGAAGGTGTTTGTGTATCAGACTCTCAGGTCCTCTGATAGCTCCATCTGGTCCAGAAACATGTGTTCTTTTCGGAAGGGTAACCATCACAGACAACACCTGGAGATGGAGGAGAATCGGGCATCTAAGGAAACAGAAGGATGTGACAAAATTCAAACCTCTCACTTTGGAAAAAGGCAGTCTTGGGTGTCCTCTGAGAATTCGAAGGAAAGTCATTTTCCTGCAGATAGGGAGGTGGGTATTGACTGCCTTGGGAGTGAAATGAGAACAGCAGAAGAAGAGAACTTTCAACATCTCCCGTCGGGAAAGGTAGAGGGTTCTGAAGCCAGAAACTATGAACAAAATTCAGGTGTTGGATGTCCCATGCCAATCAAATTCCAAGAAGCCCAGCATTCAGAAATAACTCTAAGCAAGGATAAAGAGACTAGGCATGATAAAGATGATTCAAAAAGTGCTTCAGTGCATAAAGGTGAAGTAATTGAGCCAAATCAGATTTTAGAAGGGTTTACTATACTTAAAAGTTTGTCCACTGTAATTCCTGATGGCCCCATTGAAAAGCTCCCAGGTCAAAACAACATGGAGACAAATATAAAAATATCAGTAGCAGAGGCAACCAAACCAGAAATGAATGGGATAGTGCCTCTTATCCACGTCACTTTCCCTGGAGACGAGACTCCCAAGGAACCAAGAACAGCCAAACCAAGCCTCCCAAAGAGAAAGGGCACCCTTCGTAACAACAAGAGCTTCAACGTGCTTGCATACCAAGAAAAGGAAAGGCATAAGATGCAAACCCATAGAAATAAGTCAGATTCAAAAGCTAAGACCAGTAACAGGACACCTCAGAATTTCGTGATTTCCATCAAAGGTTCCATTCAGCCTACCATGCATAAAACCAGCATAAAAACTCAAGTTTTCCCTTCTTTGGGGCTGATTGACCCCAGGCCTCAGCAATCACCCAAGTTTCAAAGGAGAATGCCACAGACAGAAAAGAAGCAAGCAACTTACCAGACTCTGAAACCTAAAAAGCAATCATTTCCCTGCATTTATAAAAATCCAGGAATAAAAAAGCCTTCGGTTCCTCTCCTTGTTCAACGAACAGAGCCAAGACTAAATTACCTAGATCTGAACTATAGTGATATGTTCAAGGAAATCAATTCAAATGCTAATGGACCTGGAATCTATGAAATGTTTGGGACCCCTGTTTATTGTCACATGAGAGAGGCTGAACGGCATGAAAGCAAATATTACCGAGAGATATGCTCTGCTCCATCAGGCAGATGCACCACTGGTAGATGTCAATCTTCACACAGAGAGAGGAGCAGCAGCAATAGCAGAACAAGACTTTCTCAGAAGAGACCACATGTTAACCCTCCCAAGGCTTTACTTGGAATTAAACACAAGCACAAAAGTTTAATTTCCAAAGAAAAAGGTTGCAAGGCTGTAGGTAGCAACCTACAATTGATCGAAAATGGTGATGGTATTTCAGAACCAGAGTGGCACATGAAGTCTTCAGGAAAAGACTATCTATCTTCCAAACATGAAGTTCAGCCCACAGACTTTACTCAGGTTCATGAGCGGTCCATTAAACAGAACGAATTCCTTCCGGGCTCAGATTTGTCCATTGTTGAAGAAGTCTCTGTGGAAGAGCCTGCCGATGAAGGAGACATTTTTAACAATCAAATACTTACCACTAGCCTCAGAGATCTGCATGAACTCGAAGAGCTACATCACCAGACCCTGTTTTTCCCTGCAGAAAACAGCAGGGCAATGCCCCATGAGGAGAGTTTCAACCAGCATGTGCTGCAAGAAAAGCAGAACACAGCATGTCTTGGTAAAATAAATGCCAACCAAATTTTAATGAATGATGTAGAGTTTGATAGTTTGATAGATAAGTCTAAAACACTTGTGAATTTCTCTTTCCAAGAAATACAGACACATCAACATTGGGCACACTCTTTGGAGCATGATGGTTTAGCTAATAAATCAATTACACATCGAACGCTTGGAAAAACTTTAAGTGATGTAAATTCAATTTCCCAAGATATTCTAGATTCTATAAAGGATGAAGAATTGACAGATGAACTATTAGGTTGTCTAGCTGCAGAACTGTTAGCTCTCGATGAGAAAGATAACTCTTGCCAAGTAATGGCAAATGAAACAGATCCTGAAAACCTAAATCTTGTCTTTAGTAGGAGAGGAAATACCACACAAGAGTTGGGTGAAGAGACAACAAATGCCAAAACACAGGTTGGTATAATTAGAATCAGTGATTTAATTGGGATGGGAAAGGACCCCAGAGACAACCTGGTTCAAACCCCTTGTTTTCAAGTGAGGAATCAGAAATCCTAAACAATGAAATAGCTTCATCCAGGTCTCATTGTTTGGTTGCAAGTTTGGGATCCAGGACCCCTGATTCTCAGGTTAAAATGTTTTCATTATGCTGCTTTACTTCTGGAATTTACCAAGCCTGACACTGCAGTGGAAAAATTTGGGGTAAATTTAGGGAGAGGCAACAGATTGATGTTTTTCTCCCTCCCTTCCCCTCTCTCTATAAATAAATACATAATTAATTAATTAAAATCTTTTTTAAAAAGAAAAATGTCAGCAGTGAGATAATTATGAGTAAAACATTGCTTTAGATGCTGTGTGAGTAGAAAGAAGTGGCTCACCATCTGGTTTACCCCCCAGAATTGGTGACGGCTGCTGCGTTTCTGGCCTGGGGCTAGGAACTGGAGACCCAATGGGATACAAGACTTAGCCATTGCTCTCACAGAAGCATAAGCGATAATCTTGAAAAAAAATTTTAAATCTGTTTGGTGTGGGAGTGGGGAGAAGAAAATCAGCAGATAGATGGGTTTTGTTCATTTGTTTTAGTTCTCACTGAAGTACACGAGCCCCCCATTCTCAAATTTTAGAGACAGATACAGTTGGTTTAGCTGAAATATTACTTATTGAGCATTAACTCAGGTTATGTCACACTATATCAGGATCGGGAATGATTATTTTAAATAGCTGATCAGAAGAACACACTAGGTAAGTAATTATACCATGACTAGTTTTACTGAGAACTTACCATGTAGGAGGGAGGCGCAGCACACTGTCTCCCTTATATGCTTCATAACAGCTCTATGAGATCGATACTAAAGGCACTAATGAACCCCTATGTCGCAAATGAAGAGATCGAAGTTTAGACGATCATCCAGTTAGTGAGTGCTGGCCAGGCATTCAGATTCCAGCCTCGCAGTTTAATCATTTAATCACGGTGGAGATATTCCTCGTCCTACAAGGCCAGCTCTGCCTTCATGGTGAACTTGATCTCTGCTGGGAGGTAGACAGGGATTCACAGAGGTCTTTGGGCTGGGATGGGACATGGCAGTATGTGTGTGCCCATATGTCCGAGGTGGGTCTACCACTCTACCTTTTCAAACTGAAGAAAAGCTAATAAGCTAGTAAATATAATCACTTGTAGTCCCACCTTGCAACCACGGAGTCAAAAACTGAACTTTTGTGACCTCTTCCTTTTCGAGCAGTCCTTAAATTTCAATTTGGATAGAGAAACATGAGAGGATGGGAGGAAAAACCCAAAGGGCCCTTTGGTGGCACACATGCCCATTTGTGAGGAAGGCGACCCTATATTATGTCATGCTCCCAAAGGGCCTTCACCACCCTTCTGCATCAACATGATCATTTATATTTAACGCCTAGTGCCAGAGATCAGAAGAAAGCATTTTTGGTCATGATCAACCAATGGGGAAACATGGTCTAAATTCTACAAAGAGATACTTGTTTGCTCCTTTCTAAGGCAGAGTCTCTTGCAGTTTACTATGAATGCAAATCTCTTGGGGATCATGTTAAAATGCAGACACCGATTCAGTGTGTCTGGGGCCTGAGATTCTGCATGTCTAACAAGCTGCTCCAGGAAATGTTGATACAACTGCTCTGCAGATTCTCTTTTGAGTATCAGGCATCTACAGGGCCATGGATGTTCAGTTTGTTGCACCCAGTCTTGACTACGAGACTTGCTTGTTATGGCTGTGTATATGCATGACAGAGAGAGTCTCTTATTTGTGTGTATGTTTGTGCATAAATGTATGTACGTGTATGTAAGTATATACATATATGCTTATGTAAGTATGTGTGTGTTTGAGTGTGTATGTGTTGTGGACATAAGACTACTTATTCAGAGCTCCTATAGCAAAGGAGTCAGCCACCGTCACTTGCATTTGGCAGCAACTCAAAGTCAGGCAGAAGAGTGAGGAAGTATTTTAGTGGAACAAAGGGAAAGCTTCAGTATGACCTGATTGGAGGCTGTTGGCACAGGGAAGCTGTAGGTAGGCTACCTAGAATGGCCATCTTAGGTGATGGTTAGGGGTGCATATTTGGCTGTTTCTAGTTAGTTGATCTGAAGTTAGAAAAAAGGAACACTGACTCTACTCTCCACCTCTTCTCTCCATCCCAAAGACTTAGAGTTTAATGGTGACTTTTATTTTTTTCTCATTCTTCCAGAGACATAGTAATGGGTTCAGAATATATGACGAGGAGAAATTTCTCAATGAAAGGACCCTTTCTGAAAATAGTTTAAAGTATGAAGAACCTATCCTGTGGACCAGGGGTGAGATCCTTGGGAAGGGAGCCTACGGCACAGTAAGTTGAATGGAAGCAAATGAAACCCAAATTCCTCACTCCTCCTTGCCTCCTCCTTCTTTAATACTCCCCGTGAGCCCCCCCCCCCCCCACACATCATACTCTTTTGTTTAGAACTATTTCAGGCAGAAGTAACAGGAAAACCAGCCCAAACTGGCTAAGGAAAAAGAAGTTCACTACTTTGTGCACCTGAAGGATCTGGAGTCTGTGTAGCTCTGGGCACAGGTGGTTTCAGGGGTGAAACAGTGTTGGGAGGAGCTGGCCTCTCTAATCCCTCCTTCCAGCTCTCATTGTCAGGCTCCATGTGGTGGTACAATGGCCACTGCATTTCTAGCCTCTCATTCTCCTCGGTTCAAGTCCAGTGGGAAAGACGCCTCTCTGTTCAGCCACCCAGAATATGTTACCAGAAGTGGGGAGAATCATTGCTGAGTGGCAAAAACAAAAGACGTTCCTTACATTTTGTGAATTGTGAAAAAGATCACCTGAAGTCCTAGTACTTTATAGATTGTATTTATATAGATTGGTAAGGAAAAGATGGACCCCCAGGTAAAGCATGTTACGTTCCTAGCTGGAGACATTTGAGGAATCAGTGAAAACGCAGGAAGCATGAAACCACTGGAATCACATGACCGAGGTGACTACAAAATTTTCTCAGGACCCGCCTTCCTCTCTCTCCTCGGAGCTTTAGCCCTGAAATAGCCCTATTTTATTTATTAAATGAGGAGCTTTCCCAAACCATGATCTCATGTAGTCATCACAGGTATCTATAAGTTAAGTATTATTATCTTGGCTTTATAGACAAGAAGTTACACAGCTCGGGAACGGGGGAAGCCAGGATTCTAATCCACACAGGCCACTCGACTCCAAGCCATTGTGATATCTGTGCACCATGCTGCTCTTCTCCATCTTGGTTCCACTGAAACACTGGATTATATTTAACCATAAGGTATTGGTTTGCTTCTAGGTGTATTGTGGACTGACTATCCAAGGGCAGCTAATAGCTGTAAAACAGGTGGTTTTGGATACCTCTGATAAATTAGCTACTGAAAAAGAATACCAGAAACTGCAGGAAGAAGTAGATTTGCTCAAAGGACTGAAACATGTCAACATTGTGGCTTATCTGGGCACATGCTTGGAAGAGAACATTGTAAGCATTTTCATGGAGTTTGTTCCTGGTGGCTCAATCTCTAGTATCATAAACCGTTTTGGGCCCTTGCCTGAGATGGTGTTCTGTAAATACACGAAACAAATTCTGCAAGGTGTTGCTTATCTCCATGAGAACTGTGTGGTGCATCGAGATATCAAAGGAAATAATGTTATGCTCATGCCTACTGGAATAATAAAGCTGATCGACTTTGGCTGTGCCAAACGATTGGCCTGGGCTGGCTTAAATGGCACCCACAGTGACATGCTTAAGTCCATGCATGGGACTCCATATTGGATGGCCCCGGAAGTTATCAATGAGTCCGGCTATGGGAGGAAGTCGGACATCTGGAGCATCGGCTGCACTGTGTTTGAGATGGCCACAGGGAAGCCGCCTCTGGCTTCCATGGGCAGGATGGCAGCCATGTTCTACATCGGAACACACAGAGGGCTGATGCCTCCCTTACCTGAACACTTCTCAGAAAGTGCAGCCGACTTTGTGCGTGTCTGCCTAACCAGGTGAGCAATTCAAAGCAGGAGGAGGAAGATAGATTACCAGAGATTTCAAGCAGCTGACATCTCCCCTGTAATGGGAGGGTCATTATGTCTTTCTTAATGAATCTCAGGATGCACAGCTCTCCCTCTCCCAGCACATGTATATCCAACAGCCCTGGTTGATTTCAGGAGGTCATGTAGGCCAGCTTGGGAACACACACCCCAGGGGTGTAGTTATGACCCATTCAAACCCCCACTCCCGTTATAAAGTCAGGTAGGGAGTGATTTTGCACCGAAAGGAATCATTGTTAGCTGTTTTGGGTGATCGTGTGCCTTTTTGTATCAGGGTATGGAGGTAATGCTTCGAGTAGAAAATGCCACAATTAACTGTCTTATCAGGTCCTAGCAATTCTTCCCCATGTCAACAGGTGTGCAAAAGTTGCTAAAGATCTACATACTTACTTATCAATGGGACAGCTTCCCAGGGATGTGCCAAGGTGAAATGACAGCACCTCTGCTTTGGCTTCCCTTTCCTCTCAGGGAACCAGTGTTCTCATTCTCTTCCTAAAACCAGCTCTCAGAAAAGTATGTGAGAAGTTCATTCATATAACAGGATTGCTATGAATTGATTGGTTGATTGATTGATGACTGACATTTAATGTATTGGTTTCCTCGTAAATACTTCAATTTAAAGTGAGAGTAAACATTTTGAGCCAAAGAAACAGGTCTCTACTTGGAGCATGTTAAGCATCAAGTTGGGGAGTATTTAGGAAAGCAGGAAATCCCCAATAAGTTGCCTTTCTCCTGTTCTGATGCCCCTGAGTATCTGTGGAATATAATTCTGGGTAAAATGTTAGAACTGTAAGGGACCATAGAGATTACCCACTTCTGTGGTTTTCAGACTTTTCTTAGCCAGACACTTTCTGCTCATACAAAATCTTTATTCAAAGAATGAAACATAAAAGTGGAGAGATGGTTCTGGTTGAAATGTGTGTGTGTGGCAGGGGCGAGCTGGGGGTGCTGGAGCCTACCCACTTGGGCTCCGGGATGATGCAGAACAGCTTGGTGAGGCTCATTTAGATGCACGTACGGGACGAGGAAGACTTGAGACCCAACCAAACGCTATTTCTTGCCTTTCAATGAAAAGTGTATTCTTATTCCTAGATGAAAAGTTCCAGTGCCCCAGCTTTCGGCAAGAATATATGGCAAGCTCCAACTCCCAGGGGGGTCATTATGTCTTTCTTAATGAATCTCAGGATGCACAGCTCTCCCTCTCCCAGCACATGTATATCCAACTGCCCTGGTTGATTTCAGGAGATATGTAGGCCAGCTTGGGAACACACACCCCAGGAGTGTAGTCCTGGGCATCCTTAGGTGCAGAGACATCATAGGTGTTCTAGCATCTATTTTGTGGGCAGAGCCCCAGGCAGAGAGCTACCCCTTTCTTCCCCCCAAAATGATAACTGGGACATAAATGTGTTAAGAATATCCTATGGACCAGTACCAGTTTTGGAGATTGGTCTTAGCTCTTAAAACTGCTGTCATTGCTTTGTTCTGAATTGAATAATTATCTGTTATTGAGTCACAGAAACTACTTGCTATTCTCATTTTCTTTCAAGTTGTCCATTACTCACATATGTGAGCATGTGTGTGTGTGCACACATGCACACAGATGTAAACAGAGTCTTTTTTATGGCTCTCCTTTTGAACCATTGTTTTATAAACTAAGCAACACACAGATCACGCCACTAGTAATTAATAGGGTTGCTGTGAAGGTTAAGTGAAATAGTGTGTGCAAATTGCTTGGCAGAGTATGAGGCACACAATTAGGTCTCCTTGGTCAGTAACTGTTAGGGAGAATACTAACCCACTTTACCTAATTTGTGCCTATAATCATCTGAAATTCTGTCTCCTGAAATTCTATGGCAAAACCCTAAGTACTCTAGAACCTGATGTCTATGAGAGTACATACTCCTTGCAGTGTGGACAGTCAGAAATAAAGGGGTAAACCACCTCAAAGATTTGGAAGTAGGGATGAGCACAAGGACTGGACAGAACAGAAATTAATTTCAGGGAGCAGTAAGAAGTATGCATGGGTGGGGATATTCCTATGGGCAGGCTGAAAGCTCTGGGAGGTGAGGCCTCGGAGTTTAGCTCTGTTGCAATAGGCAGTGGGGAGCAGGGGACTGTGGAAGATTTGGGGTGCAGAGTGCCATGAAGGAAAGCATTTGGGAAGGCAGGTAAGAGGTACTGTATTGCAAGTCCTCAAACAGAGGCTGCTGGGGACTTGGAACTATAAAGAGGATTCCAGAACATTTCAGGGAAGATGAATCAGAAGTTGGTGATGGAGGATGATTGGATTTCATGGTTTTGAGTCTGGATAATGGAAGAAATGATAATAAAAGGTTGTGAAAGAGAGATAGAGGAGGACGTTGATGAGGGTCCCTTCATCTAAGGAGGCATTTGAAGCTATGGAATTGGAGCTCAGGAAAACAATTAAGATTAGAGGCACATATTTCAGAATCATAAGGCTGGTAGCTATAGTCATGAGAAAAAAACCTAGAGGCTGAGGATAATGTTTATGAAAATGGAGGAAGATAACAATATGCATATAGTATTGAGTCTAGCACATATCTGGTTAAAAGGAAAGGAGGGAAAAGAGAAAGAGGGAGATGAGGGAGTTGCTACAAGGCAGATGAAGAACCATGAGAACAGTTTCTCCTAAGCAGGGATCATTTCAGGAAGAAGGGGGTAGTGACTATTTCAAATGCTACAGAGATGACACGGAGAATGAGTTCATTAAATTTGGGAATGAGAAAGTCATGTTTCATTTTTTTTTTAATTTTAAATATTTTATTTATTCAATTTGAGAGAGGAAGGGAGGGAGAAAAAGAGGGAGACAAACACTGATGTGAGAGAGAAACACTGACTGGTTGCCTCTCATATGTATGTACCTTGGCAGGGACATGAATCCACAACCCAGCATATGTCCTGACCAGGAATTGAACCAGCAACCTTGCGCTCTGTGGAGTGATAGCCAACTAACTGAGCTGTACTGGTCAGGGCATCATGGTTGGTTTTAATAGGGCAATTTCTATGTGGAGAGGAGTGGGCCAAAGGTTAAGAATTTAAGATAATGAATGTTGAATAAATCCCTGGTTTTGGTCATATTATGGAAATTTGGCAGGAATAGAGGATGTAAGACGGCAACCAGAGATGGTAGCCAGGCTAAGGAAAGGATTTTTTGGAGAAGCGAGGTTTCTGCATATTTCAAAGGCAAGAGAAAGAGCCTCCAGACGGGGAGAGGTTTTCATTTGTAAATGATTTATCACCACCTTCTTCCCAAAGTATTTTATTTTTATTTCCATTTTCATCTAGGCTATTCTTTGTGGTTATTTGCTTTAGAACTTATCCAAAGATGCCAATTTAACCAAAAGAATGCCTTTTGGAATAGGTCGCGGCAGATAACGATTGGCTGGTTCATTAGTTTATTGACTGGTTCACTGGCAAAAACGTTTTGATTTCTTGAGAGAAAAAAACAAAAGCACAATTGTGCTACTGTAATTGAACAACTTCTCCTTTTACTTTATGCTTTTCCAAGAGTGCCCCAAATAGGATTCTTTCAATTAATCGCCAAAGCATACTTAAATGTCTCCTTAATGGCTCTTCAATTCTGGATTCCAATGTCTCAAAATTTTAAAAGTAAATGTATTGCTAGTTAGAAGTGCATTAAGCTTTTTTAAAAGTTATAATTTTACTTGTGTATATATTATACCCTAAACTGAATATAACCCCAATGTGGAAATTAGGGCCCACTTTTAAATCATAATCACTGCTACTTTTTGAACAATTATGATGTGCCAGACACTGTTTAAAAGCTGTACATAATCATTTAATTCTCCCAACAAGTTAGGTATTAATGTTATCCCCATTTTGCTGATGGGAAGAGAATTTGAGTCACTTGCCTAAGATCACACAGCTGAAAACTAGAGCTGGACTCAGTCCACCTGTTTGACTGGCAGAGATTGTACTTCCATCTTAAAGTTGGCATTTTGAGTCAAGTCGATCTAATTGTCATGCACATTTTGGGTGTTACTTCTAATGTGCTTTTCCCTTCTTAGGGACCAGCATGAGCGACCTTCTGCTGTTCAGCTTCTGAAGCACTCTTTCTTGAAGAGAAGTCACTGAATATACGTCAAGACTTTCCAGTTCCATTACAGATAATCTGTTATTGCTTCATTGTGGGAATAATGGTTAAAGGAACTTTGATTTCCTACCGGAAAGTCGATCAAATCCAATTTAACCAGATCCTACAATGTCACTAACTGAAGTTTGTTACACAGTAGTCTCTTCAAGCTTCAGGCATAATTACTTAGGTATATGAGAAAATTTTCATAAACAGTAACAAAAGAACCTATTCCAGTGTTTACAGTTTTGATTATCCAGGAACTATAATCTCTATTGCTAATGCAACATTTCTTTTTATTTTTATACTGTCGATTTAATGTCATTAAAGTAAGTTGTAAAGCCCTAGCTGGTGTGGCTCAGTGGATTGAGTGTTGGCCTGTGAACCAAAGGGTCACTGGTTTGATTCCTGCTAAAGGACACATGCCTGGATTGCAGGCTGAGTCCCCGGTTGGGGGCGTGCAAGAAGCAACCACACATTGATGTTTCTCTCCCTCTCTTTCTTTCTCTAAAAATAAATAAAAAATATATTTTAAAAAAATAAATTGTAAAAACAAGAAAATTGTGTTTAATTGCATGCTGGGTAAAGACACGTTTCGTTTTTATGAGACTTGAGGAAGGCGGGAAGTTAGAAGTAGAGAGGCACTAGGTTCTGTTTATTTTGGCAGCAATCTTAACCTTGCAGTTTATAGGAGCTTCAAGGTTAGTAGAAAGAGCTAAGGGCCTTGGTGTTTCATTATCAGAGGGTCCCCAAACTCCTCTGAAGACTCCACCTACAAGAAGCTGGGTTATTCAAAGTGCCTTCATAAACCTCAGGCTGTTTTCCCTGTAATTTATACAGCATGATTTGAGGTCTTCACTTGTTTGTAGAGTGATTTAGATCATTGCCAAATCTAGAACTAGCTAAACTTAAGCCAGCTGGTGGGATAAAGCTAGATTGGGGAGAGGGGAAGTGAGTCAACATGTAAAAACTTTTCAGGGCACTTCGCTCCTTTCACTCGAATGGATACCCCCACTTAGGTCCCTCTTCACCTTCATTTCCCAAACATTGGTAACCCTCACAAAAATGAACATGTACAAATTGTCAAAATTATTACAAGCCCTTGTTTTAAGTTGGTGGACTAACCATATTTGATAAGGTTTCTATAGCTGTCAACTCCACCCATCTACTAAATTTCATTGAGACCTATAGTTTTGTTACATCAATAGATTTCTTAAAAAAACCTGGCTATCATTTCAACATGGCACAACTACAAACTTTAGGTATATTCTAACACCAGATGTTAGATTTTGTTAAAATCAAGCTGCCTGCTTTGAGTTTTTGAGAAACATATGTGAAATGCACCCCAGCTAAGGTGAAACAGGTTTTACTTTGGCCAGACTGTTAGATGGGTCTTGTGGGCCTATGTTCCTTCTCTGTCTCCAATTCGTACAGTTCTCCTATTTGATAGGAATTTAAGGAATGTGTCTCTTAAGTTGCAGGCATACCTCATGTCATTGCATTTTGCTTTGTTGCATTTCATAGATATTGCGTTTTTGTTTTTACAAATTGAAGGCAAGACCCTCCACCAGCAAAGATTATGGCTCACTTCATTGCAGTGCTTTGGAACTGAACCTCCAGTATCTGTGAGTTATGCCTGTACTTGTGTATCAACATAACCTGAAACATTTTGTTAAAGTAGAGCTTAAATTTACAAAAAAATTTGGTTGGGATCTTCAGTATTAAAATTTGAATGGTTTTATCTTACTTTGGAACAACTATTTACATTCTAGCCTATTAAATCTTACATGAAAAGGGCAGGAAGATGTTTATACTATGTACGCAAATCACAGTAATGAACACAAGCCTTTGATGTTAACGAACCTATTCCTTTTTTGATATGGAACTCTGAACTGTTCTGGAATATTAAACAGATCCTTCAAAACTAGGAAGTTTCAATAGCCAATCCTTGGTCCTAAGAGCTAGTTTTGTTTCCTTGGCCAATGTGTTTTAAGACGTTAACAGGTTGGAATTCTGCTCTTATCAACCCCCAGGTATTTGAACCCTTATAGCTTCCTTAGTAACAAAAGGATCTGGAAGGAGATTGCAGTTGGGAAGACTAGCACTCATCTAGCTCTTATTAGAAAAATGCACATCACTGAATACTGGCTGCTGTCTACTGGGCTGGTAGGTAATGAGCAGCTGGGCTCAGAACTAAGTAATTTTCTCAAAGCCATCCAACTTGTAGGTGGGAGTTGGGATTGCCACACTGATTCATCTTGACTTTAGAGCACTTCCCCTACCACCTCCCAGATTCGTAGTTTATAAATATAATCAGTTAAATTTTACTCAAACTCTACTGAGATGATTTCAGTCCTGTTATTTTTATTATTAATGGTGTGAAAAGTGTTCACTTTTCACTTAGCAGTATTACCTTCCCCTCTATGAGCACCTTTCTTTTTACGAAGTACAATGCACCTAAGTTTTCGCATTCAGAAGAGCATTTCGTTATGTGCTGAATCTTCCTGTATGTTATGGGCCCCATGCTCAATCAAAGGAAATTTAACTTCCCAAGTAAACTTCTGCAAGTAATTGCAACTCTACGGCATTTCCCTTAACTTGAACCTACTTAAGCCCTTATGCTGTGGCCATTTCTCAGTGGCTGAACTGGGAGTTGCCATAGAAAGAGCTCTAGAGTATGGGGCTGGGGATTGTGCTGCTTTCCATTTAGTTGCTTCATGAAGTCCCTCCCGCACAACCACAAAAGTCCTGTGCCTTCCACAGTGTAATCAGTAGCACTGAGAGATTAAAACAAACACCCCACTTAATCTGCTCAATGAGCAGCCAAAAACCTCCATCACCTATTGGTGGTAAAGTATCCCTCACACTTGCTACATTTGTATCAATGCAATTTAAAGCAGCTACATAATGTAGAAACCTGTATTTACAGAGGCTTTCCAGGTGATGTCAACTTGAAAGCACCCGGTGTTGGTAGTCTACATTTTCATTTGTATGCAAAAAAGTTCACAAGTCTTTGTGAATGGCATCGTAGTGAGAAAAGCTGAAATAGCAAACACTGAAGAACGGCAATGGGTTGGCCAAAAAGTCTTAGTTTTTTCTGCAAAATAAGACACGTATTTCAACAACAACTTTATTAATTTGGATATCTGAGTATGTCAGTTATCCCCCACGTGGAAAACATTGATTGTTCTCAAATGTCTCGATTTGATCACTATCAACCTCAAGTAGTCTACCCAACCTTGGAACATCGTTGAGAAATCTCCAGTATCAACTTCACAGATCATTTTGGCATGTTCGATAAATCATAGCATTTTCTCAGTATACTGCAACATTCCTTTTTGCATTTCAGTTGCGTTTTTACCTTTCTTAAAATAACAAAGCTTAATATGCCAAAATGTGCATTTTTTCCCATCTTCAACATTGAAAATGGCTACACAAAAATTCATTTTTTTTTAAAAAAAGCATGCTATGACAGCTGTCACAATACAATCTAACAAAATTGTTTTGAATGAAGTTAGACAACTAAGCACTACTAGAGCCACCTTACAGAAAAAAACCAAACAACTTTTTTGGCCAACCCAATGCTTTGTCCTTTTGCCACGACTACTCAAACTTGTGAAAAACCAAGGCTGAATTCTTTCCTAAAGCAGTTACTACTACAGATTATGACTCGAAAGACTAAAAGAAACTGATCTCAGGTATGTGCTTGGACATTTGTGTAAGATCTAAGCAAGCCTCTTAATTTCATGGCAACACGATAAACCCTTATTAGTTAAGTCCTACATTGCTTTGAAGGTGGTGTGCGGGGAGGAAACAGGCAGGTCCATATAGTAGTATTTAAGTGGGATTACCAACTTTGTAATGTTTCTAAATAAAACACATGCAACTTATTAAATGCTAGCAAAATAAGCTCTTACTGATGTTATCAACATAAGATGAAGACAAACCTTTTAATCTGACTTCAAAACATTTATTTTATATTTAGGCTTAAAATGCATTTTAGGGTAACTTTTCTATCCTAGTGTTATCTTATTAGCGCCACGCAAGGCTTCCGTTTTCTTGCAAGTGGAAGGTGCAGGAAAATGAGTAGGGGAGGGGAGGAGGAGGCTGGAGAAGAGCAGCAATATTAAAGGAGTCTAATTACATTTTTCATGGCTAATTCCCCTTCCATATAATTGCAACTACTCTTTGCGGAACTGACGCAAGAGGTTAAACAAGAAAACCCTGAATTAAACAAAAATTCTGTGAACAGTAGGCAAAGCACACACTGAAGTTTAATGCACCTGGACTGGCCTTCATGATTTCCTCTAATACCCAAAATACATATACACCTGTATTATGATGCTCTTCCATGTTATCTGCTCTTTTTAAAAAATGTAAATCCTCCCTCCTCTCCTATCTCCTCTATTTGTTTTAAGTTTATTTTTATCCTCATCAGAGGACACGCTTATTGATTTGAGAGGGGAAGGGGATGAGATGGGAGTGAAACATCAATTGGTTGTCTCTCATGTAAGCCCAACAGGGGACCAAACCCGCACCCTAGGCCCTATGCTCTGACCAGGAGTTGGCCCTCAGCCTTTCAGTTTGCGAATCAACACTTCAACTGGGCCACACTGGCCAAGGTTCTTTTGTTCTGTTTAGCCCTTCCCCATTACCCAAGCCTTAAACCATGCACCCTCTGACAGGTACAATTACCAAGATTCTGCAGGGAAGAAAGTGGTGAGGCCAAGGCTGGAATGTGGACACTCTGATCCCCTGAGGCCACGCTCCTTGATGATACCTGAAGTTACTCAGAGTAACTTATATTAGAATGCTTATTTCCCACATTTCCCCGGGACTGAAGGTTATTTCTGATTCACATTAACAAGACATGTTAGAGCCTTAGATTTACATTGTTAATACACAAATTTTATTAGTTCCTTGTAATAGATACCAAGCTGAAATTCAATAACTAACTGAATTCATGCCATATACACATATTCCTGTTTGGGATTTTCTATCAGCAAACATCCTATTCAATAGTCCTTGGGGGATTTGAGAACATTCAGAAAATGAAATACCAGTCATTGTTATCATAATGAGTACATGTGAAGTTTTTCAAAACAAGTGAAACTGCTTGAAAAACACACCTTAAAAAATGAGAATGTACTCATTAACAACAGGCAAATCAAATTAAACCAACAAGTAAACAGGTTTTAAGTGAGGCCTCCCCCTCCAACTTGGAAGTAAAGGTAATTACACAGCCTTCAGAATTTACTTTTGAGACTAATGGATCACAGTGAACAGGTTAAGTCATCTTTATAACCAAATTAGTCCTAGCCACACCACCTTTAAGGTGCCTTGTTTACCAATCTACTTCAAGAACCTGTCAGGCAGAACACATACTGGTAAATTACACAGGACAGAAAAAGGGGAGTCACAGGTGCAAAAGCTAGCTGTGCCCAACTCCACATTGTGGAAAAATGGATGCATGGTGTCAGACTGAGAACAATTTGAGCACCCCAGACCCATTGGCTGTAAAGATGTTTAGAGGCAAACTTCTCTTACAAAACAAGCAAACTTTTGGGCTTACCTGTAAAATTACAGTAATCAAATTTCAGATATGAACACAGCTGAATTTTGAATTTTCAAATTAACACATTTGTATAGTAAGTAACTTGGCACTCTAGGCTGCCAGGGACAGAATGTTTGGCTTTTCCAATGTAAAAATCCCTGTCTACAACAGCCCATTATAAGCAAATGGGCACAGGAGACAGCAAGGTATTAGAAATTATCTAGCAATTTAAGCATGGTACTAGGTAAGAAACACTTTCTGTTTAGATAAAACATGGGAATGGTGAGATATCTTGAGAATAGAACCATCTTCCTTTACAGATAATACCATGTTTAAAAAAATCCTTCTTTCCTTAGTAAATATAAAGCCTTAAAATATCTAATTAACCAAGGGTACTTAAAGAGTACATAACATTCGTTCATATGTAAGCAGTGGTTTATTTCTATCATTGGTTAAGGGGAAAAAAATCAGCAATTTAAATGATCAAACATAGCAAAAAAATGTGCTTTAAATGATTTCAAGGCAAGGCAAAAAAACTTTTTAATTTGGTTATTTAAAGTAGGCCTCGGCTAGTCATTTCTTTAGTTCTAATGGGATAGATAGGCCAAAAATTAAGGTATCTTAGTGACGAGAGAAAAAAGTCTGATGTTCTAAACTACAGCAGGCCAGAAGGTGGGAGGGGCAGGAAAAAAAGAACTGGTTAACAGAGCCTAGGGCTGAAACCAAGAAAAGACTGTTCACATTCCTGAATGTAGGTGGAAACCCAGGATTAAATTCCAGGTAAGCTATTCCTGATTATCTAGAGAGAAAGCTCCCACCAGATGATGCCTCACCTAGTTCACGCATGAATATTCCAGACTTGCCCACAACCAATACAAAAGCCTATCCTAGAACTGTCCTGATTCACCTTTTCCAGCCCCTTTTGTCTAGAGTCAATGTAAATTCATTCCTAACGACTGACACCCTTCTTCCTCAGACTCAATGTATAAAAGAGTCCCGTCAACCCCAACGTGGTGGCATGTGTGTCTTCTCCATCCAGCCTGCTGCTGGGGGTTTAGACTACGTGCCCCAGGACCTGGGTCTTACTTTGGCTAGCCCTTCCTTTCAGAAACACTTTCAGCCTTGAAAATTTTAAACACTACATAATTATAATCTGTTAGTACAAAATAACGTAAGCACCCCTCAGGACACTAGGCATGAAACCAGGTATCACGGTAGAAATTTTCTTTGACTCTTAAGAACTCCAACCAGAATGAACTGCATATTCACAGGAAGAGCCAGGTGCATCTACAAATACATTCGAAGATAAACCTAGGGGTGATTACATGATTTTTCAATATTTAAATACTTGCAATAAGAAACGAACCTCAGGCTAAACAAGAAAAAGGAACTAGGAATTTTGTAAGGTCTTACCAATAAAGAATACTACCACCAGTTTTGTAAAACAGGCCTCCAAGAATATTTCTGTAAAAAGATACTCCTTTGCTTTGGTTCTGAAAATACTGTATTTTAAAGTAGCTAAGGCAAATATTTAGGGGGCACAGCTCGATATTGGAAAATTAGTTGAAAGAGGTAGAAGTAAAGACTTGTATGCTATGTGCTTCTGCATAAAGGTAACAGATCTATGATCTAGGGAGAACACAACTAAAAAATGAATCACTCTTTTATAGGCTGTTTAAAGATAATGCTTTTTAATATTTCAAATATTTTAAAAATCTCATCAAAAATGTTTCACCTTAACAGTACTTTGCACATGTGAAATTTCATAGCTAAATTTGATGATGCTATTTTGGTTTATTTATGGCTACTTACAAGAAGACTCAGTAACAATGTCCATTCACTGGAGTCTTTTTCTTTGGTTGAGCCTATTGGGACCAGGCTGATGAACTATTTATGCAAATGAGATGGCTAAAGCAAATTCATGGTAATATGAATTATAAGGATTTTCACTGAATGGAATCAAAACTTAAAAGGATTTTCATATTTATGCCCATTGTGGTTTTGGAAGCTAACAACCTGTTCAGAGATTAAAGAGTTTGAATAGCTCACACAATCCTGTAAAAATTACAACTGGCTGCCCTTTAATAAATAAAGTCATTGTAAAGATTTACATTTACAGAGTGAAAAGTGAATACATAGCATTTCAAATTCAATTTTGGAAGTACTAATAAGTACTGACCCATAACAATATACACTAGCTACCTTTTTAACTGTCCATCATTAGCACCAATAAAGATTCAACAAAATTACCTTTATTCCCACATCTCAAAACAATTCTGCAAATTCTTTGTGAAAGTTTAAGTATAGTCACAGACCTTAAATATTCACATTTTTTTTCTGTCATACTGAAAATAAGTTCACTAATTTTCTGGATATTCTTTACAAAATCTTATTAAAATTCTTGGTATTATCATCCCTAAGTATACAGTAGCACAACCACCCTATGTAGTTTCACATGATAGCTCCTTAGAGGTTTCACATCTAAATTACCAAGAAAAAAAACCTTCCCTCCCTCATTTTGCCCTCATCTTAATTCTATCTATACTAGTCCTTGGATTATGTACCACTGTCAAAGTATAACTGTATCAAAATTATTATGTTTGTGGATACAATATGCCATACAGAACAATAAAGTTACACATAATGACAAAGATTACTAAAGTTATGCAAGACAAGAACAAATGTTAGGACATGCTAGCTAGGCAAAGTCCCTAGAAAGAGGCTCATAGTATCCTAAATTCAAATAACATTGACAAAATAACGAACAATTATCTTTAAAAAATTATAAAGCTACTTGCAAAGTAGGTAATTGCTAAATAAAAGTAGAGCACAAGATTAAACTCTAATATTTACAACTGCAACGTACTCGAGTAAAATTACAATTGTGCACATATCAGTGGCTTTTTTTAACAATAGTAATTCATATACATAGAGGAAAAGTTAAGACAGCTTTCAGTTCAACAGAAGTTGAATTCAACCCATCTCAAAGGTACTCAACAGCTCAAAGATGTACCACAGAACACATGACTTGCTGATAAACCGAAGCCTATTACTGGTGTTTAAGACAAATTTTAAACAAGTTAATGTCTGCCATTTATTCAGAAGTCAGATGACTGTGCCAATTTGACCTAAACAGGAATATACTGAGATGTGCAAACAAAGGTAAAACCTCCGCCAGCTGTTTACCTGGAGGCTGACCTTCTTTTTTTTCCTCAGAGGCTCCTGATAAGCTATAAATACAGGTACAATGCACAGTCAGTGATCTTTTCTTTTTATTTATTGTTAGACTATAAAAGAACTGAGAGAGCAATAGGTTTAATTTTATTTTTATAAGGAAGACTGCATTTACCTGGAAAAGAAATATGGCATCACACACAAACACGCTTCAGGAGAGGAGTATGTTTAAGAGTATGGTGTCATCCTGAATACTAAAGGAAACGCGATTCCTGTTCACTGTTAAATTACATAGTGTTAAAGAACTTTAAGAAAAAAACTTACTAGTTTTTTACTATGTATGTTTTGTGAATTTAGTTTTCAAATCACAGTAATCTACATAACCATTATTAACAACTCTGTGTTATAGCACTGCAACAAACCAACAAACATTTAACTGCACTTCACATCAAGAGTATGTAAACTTTATTTTTTCCTCTTCAAGCCTTCAGAAAATTAGGGGCTATTTCAGCAGCCAATCTGGTCAGAACCTCTGAAGGCAAAAGTTCAGTGCCTCACAGTGTAAATGACCATCTGTGGCACTGCATAGCCATCTGGTAGTGAAGTGTCCCCCCTCAGAGGCTTCCAGTAAGGCCTAGAGTTTAAGGTTAACATGAAAAAGTGCCACCTTTGTTTTAGATTAGTGATGGACTCTGACAAGATAAAATAAAGTTATTCTGTATATTGTTATACTTACAAGCAGCTCCAATCCTGAGTATTTATGGTAATATCTAAACATACAAAAATGTATGTACATTTTTCTCCACTTTCTTGTAAACAGTTTTCAGTATACTGTTTTATCCCTTTAACATTGAAACATGCAAATCATACATACAAGTATAAATACACAAAAGAAAACAATTTACACTCATTCAAAAAGCCAAGCAACAACAACAAAAAATAGCTACAGTATTCAAATTATAAATAACAAATGCTTGAGGCATCTTATATTCCTAAAAGCAGCCAGCCATTCATCTTAAATGTTCTTAGCTGCAATTGTAGAAATACTGAGTTTTGCACCTTCCATGCTTTTACAGTATTTATAACACTATCATATGTGGAGATAAAGACTTGTTTACTATAATCTCTTCTTTTCAGAATGAAGAATAAAGCAGCACTTACAAATATTGAAACAGTGGCAGCATTAGCACGTGTTACCACTGCTATATCAGAAGGATTCCATTCTAACAATTTTTAAATTAAAAAAGTAAAAGAAAAATTGACCTAAACAAATGATTACATGTTCATTCCTTGGGCACTTAACAGCGAGTCCAGCATGTCGTATGTGTCTTTGTAGTCCATATGCTGGCTGTTTGTACTGTACTCGTGATTGACATCAGGACCGTTGGTCTCCACTGGCTTCTTGTCCAGTTTCACGAGGGTGCTGAGATGTCCGTAGCCCACCTGGTATGTGACAGGGGGAGGAGGGGGTAAGGGATGGTTAAAAACAGAGTTGTGAGAGGATATATACTGCTTAACAGAGGAGGAAGAACTAGATGAACTACCTGAACTTTTGGAACCTTTGCTCATTTTGGAGTGATGGTTGTGAGATGCATCATTGATATGCAGCTTCTTCCTTGAAGAGCTGGAACTAGAGGAAATGCCATCACTGCTCAGGCCAACAGGACTCCTCAGAACAGTGGGTGGTATTCCATCAGCACTGTGTTTACTGCCACCACTGCTGCTGCCACTATGTGAGTGGGAATGCTTGTGACTACTGGGGTGGTGGCGGTTTGAGGGATGTTCCTTGTGCTTCTCTTTGTGGTCTCTGCTAATATGTGGGCTGGAATGCTTGCTCTTCCCACTGCCTTCATCAGAAGAGCTGTGCCTTTCTGAGGAAGAAACTTTTATTTTCATTTTCAGTTCTTCTTTACTGGCACTTTTATCAGTGGGTGGTAACGGAATCCGTAATTTCAGTGATCCACTTTTTTCCTTCTTATCTGCCACATATTTTTCAGGTTTTTCTGCATTTGTGATGGGGATTTTCATTTTAATGGGAGAAGTTACAGAACTGCTGCTGGTTGCCTGTGACTGCACGTGTTTGTGTTGCTGTTCTGCCTGGGCAGCTATATAATGATCCCTGACATCCAGATCAAGAGTTTCTAGCTTACGTTTTTCTCTGTATTTATCTAAAGACATTTTCTGAGGAATAACTCCAGGAGTAGCAGAAATTGGTCCATGGTGCTTACTGCTCCCTGCTTTATGAGTATATTCTTGCTTAATAGAAGAATGATCAGATATTTTGTCAGGTCTGTGATGTAATCCTGAATGCAGTGATAGAGAAGGTCCCTGCTGGAAGTTGATGTTGTACTGGCTACCAGACAAAGATGTCTCCTGTTTCTGTGAATACATCTGTTCTGTCCTTGCTGATTCTTGATGTTGAGGCCATTCTTGGTGCGACGACAAACCGTATGAGGTACTTGGCATTCCTGTTGCTAGCACTGACAAATTATCAGATGTATGGCTGTCTTGAACAGAAATATTTCCTGAATTTAGAGGTACTGGTGCAGGGAATGCTGACGTAGATGGTTTCTGAAAACTTGGGTTTGCAGGCACACCACTAACAGTATCTACTAAAATCGAATTCTGGACCAAAGATGAACCAAGAAGTGGCGTTTCTGATACTTGTCCATCTACTTTGGGTTTCTTAGCCGCCTGGGTAGCCTATTTAAATAAAACACAAAAGCAGCAATGACAGCAAAGGAATTTAATACACATTTCTTTGCTTATAAAAATTATATATTTATAGGCATAAAAGAAGGCTACATAAAATGTTGAAAGCACCAATTTTTGGAATTTGACACAGGTTAAACCCTAGCCTAGCCATTTGAGAAAGTAACTTGTCTAGGCTTTAACTTCTCCATTTGTAAAATGAGAAGTGAGATCTATACAAAATTTATAAAATACTTAGCAAAGTCCACTGCACACAGTAGTTGAATAAACCATGTGTGCATGTATTGTAGCTTATGATACACTGTAATTATTAAGGAATATTGGAAATAAGAATACTTAACCACAGAAATTCTAACTGGTTAGCTATGTAATTGTTAGGTAAATGACAAGCTGATAATTTATTAAACCCTGCCAATTCTTACCCTCCAGTTTCGAATCCTCTTCAACCTACTAGGCGTTTTCTCCAATATCTGTAGAAACTCATGTGTTAGCTCTAAAAATAAAATTTAGATTTATAACTTAGAAGGTTCCTTTAGGATTTAAATTTCTCTCAAGTGGGCAATATTAAAAAGGGATTTCAAGAATTCATTTACTTCACTATCATCCTCCTACTATTCAACTTTCAGCATATACAGTTGTAGACACAGCTCTGAATTAGTACTTTTAAAGAAGAAAATCACTCCGCCACCCCAATTTTATGTACTTACTCAGAATCTCTGGAAAATTTAGTGGTATTAAAAAAATACTCCCCCAAAATAGAAATATCCATTAGGCAAAAACAACAATAACTGTTGCAGGCAAGATCCATCAACAGATTTAAAATTACTGAGCAAAAGTATGAGGGGAAAAAAGGCTATTCGTATAACGTCAACATACCTTCTTCAGGATATTAATTGCAAAGAGAAAAACAGTAACTTTACAATGGAGAAAACACCAGATACCACCTTAACCAAGTCATCATGGTTATCATTACTAGCAATAAGACATATCAAAATGATGTAGCCCCTTGATAAGATGCAGAGTAGGACACAACCCATTTCTGTGGTATTCTTGTCAAAACTGTATAGCCTCAATCTAATGAGAAAACATCAAATAAATTCCAGTTGAGGAACATTCTATAACACAACTGACCATTATTCTTCAAAGTGTCAAAGTCATGGGGGAAAAAAAAAGTGAAAAACTGTCATATGTTGGAAGAAAATAATGGGGCATGTCAACCAAATGATTTGTGGGATCCTAAAACAGAAAAACTGGAGAATAAAATTTGTAGTTTAGTTAATAGTATTCTATCAATTTTAATTTCCTGGTTTTGATAATAATGTATGTTACATGGAATGTTAACATTACAGAAACTGGGTGAAGTGTGTATATAAACTTTGTATTATTTTGCAATTTAATTTTATAATTATTTTGAACTTCAATGAAAAAAATTCCTCCACCTACCTCATAACTTCCTAGCAATCAACACTATTAACATATTAGTAAACTGCCCTGGTCATATTTCTAGGTCAATTATTTTTGCTTAAATTTAGGATTAAAATTAGATGTCCAAAGTGGTGTGCTTATGATCAATTAATTATAGTTTTATATCCCAAAATAGTGCTCTTAATAAAGTTATTGGCAACTCTCAAGACAAATTTTAACATCAGTCTTGGCAATGCCATTCGTTCAGCAAGCTGTGACAACTACCGTATTTTGCTGTGTATAACGGGCACCCATGTTTTTGGCCCTAACTTTCAGGGAAAAAAAAAAATCTTTCATTCTGATTTTTTATTCAATTTTTATTTATATTTAGATACTTTATTTTGTATTATAAAGGAATTTTGGCATTTATTTTTGAACATATTATGGTATAAAAATTTTATGTACTGGTAACAAAGTTATGATATTTATGCATCATAGAAGGCCAAGAACTCATCACTGTCAATATCAGAAGTATCGTCTTCAATTTCTACATTATCGATGTCTTCTGAAGAGTCACTTTCCTCATCCCGGTAAATTTCATCATCCTCAGTTCCATCCACAGCATTGCTGATGCCGCATTTTCTAAATGATTTCACAACCACTTCCTTGATACTGTTCCATGATCTTAGGATCCAATCACAAACCTGGGCAATGGATGTTTTCTTGATCCTGCCTGTAGCTGTTATATCATTACCAGCTGACTCTATACATAATGTCCACTCTTTCTTCATTAGGGCCTTCAAGGGCATGTTTATTGACACATCAAGAGATTGCAGTTGGCTGGTTAGCCCTCCAGGTATCGCAGCAAGTTGGGTTTTCAAGTCCGCTGAGATTGCTTTTGCACTTTGTGAAACATGGGCTTTGAAATGATCAAAAACAAGCAAAGCTGGTTTTTTAAGTACTCCTCCAGGCCTTCGGGACCAGACTTTGTTAAACCAGATTTTCATGCCTTCTTCATTCATCCGTCCTTTTTCATGTACGTGGACAATAATTCTGCTTGGAATCTTTTCTTTTGGAAATGTTTTTCTTTTAAAGATGATCATAGGTGGTAGCTTTGTCAAATGTGCACAACAGGCAAGAACTGTGAACTGTGTTTTCTCATGACCACTTGTTTTAACAGCCAGAGTCTTTGCTCCTTTGATGCCTACAGTTCTGTCCCTGAGGAATCATCAGTGTTTTCTTCTCGTGCAATCCTTTTACTTTCTTCTTGCATCATCTTGGTTGAAACAGAGATCCCAGTTTGACACTGCTCCAGAATCCATGTCTTCACCTCCTGCCCCACCTCTGGCCACTTTGGAGGTTTCCCTCGCATTGTCATCTTCTTTGTTCTGTCTCGGCATCTGAAGAAGCTTTTCTTCCTGTTGCCTTCACAATTTGATGACACGCTCTGTGAGAGGAGATCCAAAGTGCCTCTCGGCAGCTCTGTTGCCACGCTTTTTCTCATATTTAGTAACTTTTAGTTTAAAGCTTGCAGTGTACAAAAACTGTTCCAACATTTTCCAAGGTATTTTCCAATAATTTCTTCAGCCTAAAGTGTACGAAGACAAATGTCAAATGTCACGCTGTTCATCCTATCTTATCAATTGCGTAACAATTGGCATCATCTATCTTACTCTGTTGATAACAATGCTCTTCGTTTCATTTCTTCGTATCACTGGCTGAAACTGCTTCCGTTGCAAGTTCGTTGTAAGTTCAACAAAGTCGATTATGTATTCCAGGGTATTATTTTGCATATGGATATTGTTATTGCTTTCTAGAGTTACACTTTTAATGCATAAGCATAAATGAAAGAATTAAAAACATTTATATAGATATGGAATTAGTACTACCCTTGCATAATGAATATCCTTATTTTCCCTTAAAAATTTGGGCAAAAAAGTGATTATACATAACAAAATACGGTAACTCCTGTGAAAGTCACATGAGCTCTTTGACAGTTTGGATGAAAAAAATCTAATGCCCAAACTACTACTTCCTTCCTCATTTGAAAAAAACACCCCTTTTCTACTTGGATACTAAATAAATTTAGCAGATACATAATACTTTTGGCTCCAACATTAGTAAGATATTGACTCAATTTCTTTAATAGCTTCGTTGTCAAAGATTAAATGCGCATATAATTTCTGGTCCAAAACCTCATATTCAGCAAGCACAAAATGTAAGCTTTGGTTTTCCTTTCTTAAGCGCTCTGTTCTGAACTTTTACAGTGGAGGAACAAAAGAATATGTCAAATAAGCACTGCTAATGTAAGTAATTAGCTACATGCATAAAAATCACAGTATACTGAAAATAAAGGATCCTCTTCCTCAAAGCTAATATAAAAAAAAATTCAAAATATAAAAAACACACGAGGGTTTGTTATTAATCATAAAAAGCCCCACATAACAAAAACAGAAAACTTACAGATTGCCAAGTACAAGCAAATGTTGTTCTGGGAACAGACTTTTAAATGAATTATTTCAATATACATTGATGCTTCAGGCACCAGGACAAAATTTAGATGCATCTTAATATCTTAAATTTTGTTAATTTTTTGAGGATCAAAACAGAAAATGTAGAAATATGTATATTATGTATATTTCTACATAATATGTAGAAATTTTCAATGTTAAGTGTCCATAATTCCTATTCAATGACTTTCCAAATAAATAATGGGGCTTGACTCTTTTCAGAATGGAAGCAAAGGATATTTAGGTGACCCCTGTTGTGTCAAAACAAAACAAAATACTTGTAAGTTAAGGGCAGAATAAAAGGCAATTTACTTTTTTTAATGAGCTTTATTTTAGCACCACATACAAGGTCTGTCCAAAAAAAGTCTAGCCATTGTTGGATGTTGGGGTGGTGGGGTGGTGGTGTGTGAGAGAGAGCTCTGTCCTGAAGGTATACAGCCATGTAATTTGAAAAATTGAGACATTTAATGAAGAAGGTACAAGAAACATTGTACATAGGACAGTGACATCTCAGTCCCCTTCAAAGTAGGCACCTTGGGACCTCATACAGTTCTCCCAACTGCCACTAGATGTATTTACCTGAATCTCATCGATGGTCTGAAATCTCTTTTTCAGAGGTGATTTTAGTCTGGGGAAAATCTCAGGGCGCCAAATCTGGGCTATAGCAGGGGTTGAGTCACCTGGTGATTTGATGTTTTACCAAAAACCTCTGCATGAGATGTGATGCACGAGTTGTCGCTGTGTCATGAAGAAGCTGCAAATCACCAGCTGCCCACAGCTGTGGCCTTCTGAATCATCCAAATAGTTTTCATGGAGGAATGTTCAAGCTTAATGCAAAATCTGATGCAGATTTGTTGCTCTACTTGCTCAGTCATTTTGAATGTGATGGCCACACAGTACACATGTTCACTCAACAGTGTCTACAGCCCCCACTCACTAGAGTTCAATGAAGTTGTTATTGTTCGTGCATGCATGTACCAGTCCACTCTCCTTTGGCTGCCAGATCACACCATGTCGTGAAAACCATTCTCGTCGTATTAACAAGGACTGGACCCCTTTCCAGACAGACCTCGTATGTTCAATTTATTTTTCTCAGGCTAATGAAACCTTATTTTCATCCTGTTCATTTGATCATGTAATTATACTTTAAAATCTATTACCAAATTGTTAAAGTAGAATTATAGTTATGTTTTTAAAGTCTATATTTGAAATACAAACTGAAATATTAACAGATGAAATGATATCTGGGATTAGCATTAAAATAACTATAGGGGAGGAATGATGTTGAATTGGCAAGAATGCTCAGTTGGGCATGAATATATGGGATTCACTAGTTTTCAAACCTACACAGAAGCAGACAGAATTTTTCCATATTAAAAAGAGGTATTATTAATGTAAAAAACGTTTATTTTCTCTACTTACCATCTAGTAACTCTAAAGTAACCGTAGGATCCACATATTCCCACCAATGTTTTCCATCAGTTGACACAGGAATCTCCCAATTGGACCATTTGCAAGCCAAATGAATGCATACACACGCTATCACTGTTGGTTTGTACTGAAGACAGAAGGTGGTAAGATGTAGACTGATGTGGTGCAGGTTGAAAAGGAAGAGCCATAGAAATTCAAATATGTAAAACAAAGAAAAAAATTTGCCAGTAAGATTAGAACAAAAACAGAATCACAAAGGTTTTCTTCTATAATTCTAGAGTACAAAACCTAATTTAATTAAATTAAAAGCTAACACTATAGTTATAAAATTCTAGTACTAAAAACACCTATATAGATTATAAACATTCCCCACTTACTCCCCAGAGTATTACATTAATATTTTAATACCACTAATACATTAATATTTCTAAATTTGCTTTTACATCTAAATTCAAAGTATTTTTATATCTTTATAAAAGGAGAGGAAGACATACTTAATATTTCTATTTTCAATAGTCACCATATACAAGTACAACACCTTAAACTTTTTTTGTTTCTTTTGTAATACCATGGTAAAAAAGTAAAGAAAAAAAAAGCAGAATTCTTTGTAAAAGTGACAAATCTCAACACTGGATTATAATAAGGGATTCTACTATTTCGTGTGACTTACCAAACATAATTCTCAAGTAAGTTAAAGAGAATTTAACATTTATGTCAACTTCTGTCTTCTTTTCAATAAAGCCACAGAGAAAACTTACCTTTTGCACAACAGCTTCAATGCCCAATGTTGCTATATACTACAAACGTACTACCTTTCTCCTTCCACTATACTGGGCATGTAACATGTCACACTATAATAGGCTTTTCTAACCAAAGTTTTACATTTGTGGGGTTTTTTTTGTTGCTGTTGTTCAGAATTCTTGGGATAGAGGTTAAATCCCAACAACGTATATCTAAGAAAATACACTGATAGTTGCCAATCCAAAGTTTTAAATAAAACATAAGTGTCACAAAAAATTAATGACTATACAACAAAGCTGGTTTGGTCCCCTACTCTCCAATGACCCATTAAAAAAAACAAATTTAAATCATTAATATAATCAATACATAACAGAATTTTATATAGATATTAAAGGCTTTTAAAATCTATTCTTTCCTGGCTGGGTAGCTCTTTGGTTCGAGCGTCATCCCCAAGATTATTATGGGTTCGATTCACGGTCAGGGAACAAAGAATCAACCAATGATAAATAAATAAGAACAACAAATCATTGTTTCTCTCTCTCTCTCCCTTCCCCCTCTCTAAAAATCAATAAATAAAATTAAAACAGAACACTATTCTTCTACTTCAGTTTCCGAACTGATGAAAATGTTCAATTCACACCATTTTTTATTTATATAAACTGAAAAGTTTTTTTCTTTTTTTTTTAAGTAAAAACTGTACTTATGCAAATCCAGGCACTGATAGGAGTTGACTACTTCGAATTTACTACTACTCAATATTATCTGGAAAAAAACCCATGTTATATAAATTTATTTATTAAAAAACTTTATTAAAAGTAAAGACTGGATCAATGTGAAATTTTAAAAATTGTCATTTAACTATAATTATAAACTAGAAATAGTTTTATACTTACCAAGTTGCTCGAATTTCTACGTTAAGTTTAGCTCTCTGTAATCTTTAGCTGCTATTCAGGCTACCAATTTTAGACTTATGCACTCACAAATCGAGAATATGTCATCAAAAAGCACCACTACACTTCACATTGTGCATTTAACCCCTCTGTGCCCAAAGTCCCTTGTACAATACACCGCAAAGCACACAGGAAGGTACCACCACAGTAGATGGTCCAGTCTCCTGTTGCAACAAGGGTAAGAGACACATTGAGGGGGCCCTGCATTAAAGGAAGCTATAGTGTGCTACAACAGTGCAACAAAGAGGGTCAGGATAACAACCTGTTGGTAGCCATGAAATAGGATGTCTGTGCCAAATCCTTGCTTGCTGTAAGAAAAAAAAAAAGAAAACAATACTATCAGCTTTAACATGCTACCATCAAAAAGTTCTCAACACAACAAAAACTTCAAAGATGTGTACACAAAAAGTAAATTTTACTTACTACTTACAAATATCACAAGAGCGCCATCATTTTCTATACTACTGAAAATCTTCAACAACATTCACTCAAATGTTTCTTGCTATCCCCCAAAGATCTGAGAAACAAGCCGATTTGCTTTTAGCTAGCCAGTTACAAGGGCTAAACTTGTTACTAAGTTAAGCATCTAGTCAGCTAAAAGTTGCAATAAAGCATTCTCCTGGATTTAAAAAAAAAAAAAAAAAAGAAGAAGAAGAAGAAAAGATTTTGAAGTCTAATACAAAATACAAAGAGTTGCCTGCCAGACTTAATCCTCAGTCATATTTAAATTGGCTTAAGTACTTCCCTCAAAACAAAAGAAAACGACCCCCCAACCACAAACTCAAGAGAGCACAGTTGCTCAGTTTTTCATCATGCTAACTAAGCATCAACAGAATAAATCTAGAAACATTATATGGACATAGACACAGAAAACTCCACTGTATTTTTTCTTTTTTTGAATTAGAGAATCCAGTTAATGACGAGTTTAGACATGATACGTGTACTCTAGAGGGAATCAGGATGCTTCGGCACAGGTCCCCAAAAGAAAAAAATTGAAATTAAGACACGGAAACTAAAAACAGTCTCATCCCTTCTTTTGCTTCTTAATCTTCCCAAAAGGGATGCAACTGCTTTAGTTTACCTTATTTTGCTCCTCCCCACCATTACACTCTTAATCACTGACATACATTTCCCCTCTGCTCCAACTAGGATCAGTTCCCCTGAACTCACCCCTTTCTAAAAGGCCTCAAAATCCTTGTCCCCTCCTATTTTTATCTGTAGCAACTGTAACCCCTGCTGCCCCATGTGAATCTTTACAAAAAGGGATTTGGGCTTAGCAGGTTGTGCTAAGGAAGAGTGTCAAAGCATCAGATGTCTTGGAGGCAGTGTGACTTAAGTATTGCATTCTTTCCTGGTAGGGAAGGAAGGAGAATCACAAAAGTGAAAAGGTCCTGTAAAATGACATTAGCCAATTCTGCAGCAAAGTAGCATAATACCAATTTTCTCAGGGGGGTTGGGGGGAGATAAGGGCAGGAAGGTGAAGAACTTTAAAGAAGCCAAACCATTTACCCCTCACAAAAGACTCAAAATATGTAAAGAAATTTTAAACTGCCACAGCAGTTTTCATTTCGGAATATATCTAAATTCAATAACCTATTACTGTGCAACAGAGGAAGAATGTAAAGAAAATGTTCTTTTGTTAGCTAAAAGTTGTAATAGAGCAAAGAAAAAAGACACCAAATGTAAAAGAACATTTCTTAGAGTGAGATACAAACCACAGTTACTTGAAATATTAGTCAGACAAAAGGAGGTTAAACATATATAAGATCTGTACTAAAATTTAAGAGTCAGTTTGAAACATTAACAAAAAAAATCATATTTAAATATTTTGCTTTGGATGATATATCAGATTGGTAGTTTTTGTAAATATTTTAAAATCTATAATTCATCCCTGGCTGGTGTGGCTCAGTAGATTGAGTGCTGGCCTGCGAACCGAGAGGTCGCCAGTTTAATTCCCGGTCAGGGCACATGCCTGGGTTGCGGGCCAGGTCCCCAGTGGGGGGTGCATGAGAAGTAACCATACATTGGTTTCTTCTCTCCCTCTCTCCTTCCCTTCTCCTCTCTCCAAAAAATCTACAATTCAATTTTGCAAATGAATGCTCTCTCTATGTCTCTAGCTTCTTTAGATATGGGAGAACATGTACAAAAAATAAACTGTGACAAAGAATTTTTAAAAAGCTGACTAAAACTTCACAATACTAAGCTGAAAATCTAGTTTCAATTCCTACTAAAGTATTATTTTAACCTACATTAATATCTTCCTTCATTAGGCTCAACTTAAAACAAACTACATCGCTTTCCCAGTATGGTAACAGTTTATCCTTTCAAGATTTCAGGAAAACAGTGCTACTCAGCATTTTTATTCTTAATTCAACATCTACATTAGTTATCTATACAAATCTATACTACACTGTTATACTGGGGATGAGAATATGCTACAAATATATTCATATAACCACGAAGAACAGGAACAATACTTATGTTCTAGTTTACAAATGATACTATGTGCTATCAGGATCAAAAAAATATAAAAGGAATTTTTAGAGGTCCAGTTCTGAAAAACACTGTGGTATCAGATAAGAGATTCTTTTTTCTCTCTCTCTCTCTTCTTTAATGTAGTCATAACATAATAAAATCCTACCTAGGTATAAAATGAATTCAATTTAGAATGAATAAAATGTGAGATAATTTAGGTAAAACACTAAAAAACAAAACAAGGCCTTTATAAATCTTACACATTTTGTTTAGAATAATCCTAAAAAAGTGTGGTGGTAAAAGAATGAAACGTCAAAATTCAACTGTCAAAAAGGAAGTAATAGAAAAAGGAACATTAAAGATTCCAAGTGGTTGCTATTAGTACAAAACACTTCTAATGGGAAACAGGAAAGTTGTAGTAGTAGTATCAAAACATGCAACTGTGTAAAAAATATTTCTAGGAATACAACAGCTATATAGGATTCATTAATAAGAGTAGAAAAATGTGTACCACATGCTTTATAAGCAGTAAAGCTAAATAAATAACTAAATTAATAAAGCAAGCTTCCTACTCTCGTTTATAAAAGGTGTAACAGCCACATCACACTCTGGGTATCATACTATATGATTATTTCCTCTTCATACACAAAAGGGAAACCATTTTTAGTAATACTAAAGAATTGTGAAAAACATTATTAAACCAGTTTTCCTCAAACAATGGTAAAAATTTCCAAAAATGACAAATCTGCTAAAGCTTCAGGTTCACCTCTAAATTCTTATACTATAATCTTTTCAAGAAGTCAGCAAAAGTGTGACATAAATAAAAAATTAATACTCTTTTCTACATCATTTGTTAATGGCTTACACCTTAAATATTAACTGAAATAGGACGAGAATAGCTCAATGTCTTGGTTGACAGTCCTAATATTTGGAAGCCCTCCAATTTGTCAGTGAAATGACTCTCACTGAAGTGTAAAGGACGCTAGTTGACTGGTAGAACCACAAACAGAAGTAGATGAGTAGGTAGATACAGAACACTAAAACATAATGCTTAAAAATGCCACTTTTCCCCATTTTAATAAAATTCAAGAAAAGGCTATAAGAACAAAATAACATCCAAATCAATTATAGACAATAAAATCATTAATAATGTACTTAATTAAAAAGTTTCAAAGATCACTTACCTCTTACTAACTGGGTACATTTCACCACATCTGTATGTGGGTGCTCAATGGTGATCTCAAAACCTGAAATGAAAAGCACTTTTTTCCCCAATCACTTACCACTACAATACTTGCCTGAGAATGCCATTCACCACACAACCATAAATGTATAATATATTTTTCACTATTAAAAAAAACCCAAAGACAATTTTTTCATCACTGACATAATCATTATACCTCAGATAAGAAATCTTTTCTTCTTAAAAACAATGTTCCAATTATGAAAATTAATTACCAAAGTTATTTATAGATCGGGGATAATATTCATTCAAAATTCTGAATTACAGTTAGTTTGAGATTATTCTCATGTTAAAAACAAACTGAAATCATGAGAAATACAATCAAGCTTGCCCCACAGTTTAAGCAAGGAGTAATATATTTCTTTTCCCACACTTTATTGAATTTATTGGGGTTCTTAAGTGTATTCTAATTCTTTCAGGAGATGTGAAAAGAACCTTTAGGCTACAGTGTAAGAAATTACCTCTTAAATACCATAGTGCTCTTATTTTCTTAGCATGCCTTCGATCAAAGGATTCCAGCCAGTTAGCTCATGATTATGTTTCACTAATAATAAAACTGTTAAGGTAAGTAAATCTTGTAGGCCTCATGATTCATTAAATCACTGTTTTTCAAACCAAGGATAAAATGTTGAAAAACTTCCAATGTTCAATCTACCCTTAGATAGGGCAGGGTTTTTTCCTTTTTTTAAAAAAGGGAGATCATGCCTAGTGCCTTCAGAAGTATTAAGTGAATAACATCCTAATAAACAGATAACTTGGGTTTATAAAGTTATTGTACGGTCTGTTTACATTTCTGCTGTAATTAAACCTACAAAATCGTACTTTAGTGAAAGCCAAAGAGGTATATCTTATGAATTCTAATACTCCCCTTAAAATGATACTCATTCTCTGTGCTTAAGCATCTGTCATAAAAAATACAAAAGACACATGATTTTAAATAACTTTATATTATTTTAATAATTTTCCTTTTCAGCTTTTATTATATAAATATTTGTAAATTTTCATATTTATGTAATTTTATATAATAAAACAATAACTTTACTGGATTCAGAGGGAATAAGAAGACTCTTGCTTTTATTTCTGTATTTTTTTTACTATAAAAACTTCAAACAAGTGACATATTTCTAACAAACTACTTCTATAATAAAAAGAATCTGTAGCGATAAGAAACTGTGATTACCATTTCTATTCAACATTTGCGAATAGGATACTAAATACCGACTATAATAAATAATGATTATGACACACACACGTCATATGTCATATGATAGTATGTTGCAATTTTTAAAATACACCATATTTCATCTTAAGTTCACAATGTTAAGGCAGGCATTATTATTCCACCTCTCAGATATAGAAAAGAGGTATGAAAGGTAAATAGGGGAACTTTGCCCAAGTTTAACAAAGCAAGTCAGAGGCCTACAGATTTAAACAGCTTTAAGCCTCAATTTCCTCATCAGTAAAGTGAAAAATTATGATTGATCTTGATATCACTTAAGTTGCACAAACTTTGCAGACAATATAGCTTTTAGATAAGAATGTTCAACATTTAGCCCTGGCTGGTGGGGCTCAGTGGCTTGAGTGCTGGCCAGTGAACCAAAGGGTCACTGGTTCGATTCCCAGACAGGGAACATGCCTGGGGTATGGGCCAGGTTGCCCCGGTAGGGGGTGCATGAGAGGCAGCCACACATTGATGTTTCTCTCCCTCTCTTTCTCCTTCCCTTCCCCACACTCTAAAAATAAATAAAATCTTTTAAAAAAGATACTAAAAAAAAGGAATGTACATTTAATTAACTATTATCTCACATTAAAAAAGATATAAACTCATTAAATACTGACTATAAGCTCTAGGAAACAAGAACTGCCATATATGTTTGTATATATTACAATCATATGCAACAGTCTGAAACGAGTATTTTATTCTCCAATGCAAAGCCAGAATGAAGCACAGTATCTTCACTATCTGAAAACATAGAATCACATTGAAGGCTGTTTATGCCAAATGATATTAAATTTTAAAAAATGGTTTCCTTATAATATTCTGGCCCCAAATTGTTTTAAAACTTTCTCCAAAGATAAAATTATTCCAGAAATTCTTCCTTTATTCAGAATATAGCAGGTCCTCGAATAACATCATTTCATTCAACATCATTTTACTATACCATAGGAACGTAACTCGTCTGTATCAATTAGCCTGGGGCAAATTGGTTTTATTTGTTGTTTCACTGAAAATTGCAAAACCAATCAATGATGTTAAGTAAGGACTTACTGTACTGCATTGAAGAACACACACAAAAATATACAATATAAGTACATACCTAGGGTTTGTAGCATTATGGTTTCAAGTAAAACCAGTTCTTGAGTTTGCTGAAGATAAGCCTGCCAGGAAAAAACAGTAATATTAAAATGCTTAAGGTAAACATAACACTTCTAGACTAAGCAACCGTTTAATCTCATGAGAATTATACATTGATTACAAAAGAACCATAGTTTAAAAATATGAAGGAAATAAACTGAGGGTGATAGAGAAAACCTATACTCTACAACAAGTCAAAATTGCATTACTTCTAGTGTAGGAAATATAAACAAAGCAAAAACCAAAAACAACCAAACCTAAAAATAATGATAATATGAAGGGGGGTGGGTTAATTGGAACAAAAGAGCTCTTCAATCTACAATGTAAAACTTTACTGAGGTATTGTTTGTGCTTCAACACATCAAGGACAGGAACTACCAACCCAAGTACAAACACCAAATTCAAACCCACTTTTTTAAAGCAAAGGCTCATCAACTTAATTTAGGATAACTGTTGTGGTAATTCCTTGACAGTCACAGTAAACTGAATGCATTATTTTTAGAATTAACGTCCTCTCTTTAGAAAAGACAAAATAGCCCTGGCTGTTGTGGCTCAATGGACTGAGCGCCAGCCTGCTAATCAAAGGGTTGCCAGTTCAATTTCCAGTCAGGGCACATGCCTGGGTTGCGGGGCAGGTGCCCAGTAGGAGGCGTGCGAGAGGCAACCACACACTGATGTTTCCTTCTCCCTCCTCCCTTCCCCTCTGTCTAAAAATAAATCTTAAAAAAAAAAAAAAAAGACAAAATAAAATCAAAACAAGTCCTATAATCTCTAAATTTAAAGAAAAAATTGTCAATACAAAATATCAAAACATGGGCATCTATGGGGACATAAATAGAGGACCTTCTCCCTCACCTTCAATAAATTATTTCTCTTTTGCAATTACTCTGGAAATAAAGGGTATGAAAAATTTTCTCACATCTCATTCTCAGATCATGACAACTAATTAAGGTGATAAGAAAACAATGTATCACATATAAATATTAATTTATGTACGAACATATTGCTAAACCCAGAAAGTGAAAGCATCTTTCATTTATGCCACATTTTGAAAAGGTCACTAAGCTGATTTTTAAAACACAGATTTCTATTATTTAAATACTATCCTAAGTGTTTACAAGAATTCTACATTTGTAAAATTACTAGACATCACTAATTTGAAATAGTTCTTATTTTTAAAATCACACATTCTCTATTAATGAATGGCTACATTAATATTTTGCTTCCTTAAAGCCAACAGCTAGGATTAAAACTTGTCAGTAATAAACTAAGATATACTTACTTAATCTAGACCTTAAATCTGATCCAAATCAAACTGAGTTACTATAATCTGGTATTCATTCAGTAGTTAAAAAGTTCCTGATAAAGTAACTCACCTATAATAAGTATTAGAAAAATGATTTTAAAGGCCCAGGATTCTAGCCTGTTTTAAGATACCAGAACATTTTTAAATGATGCTTTCATACAAGGTCTATTAGAATGTTGATGATGAAATTTTCAAGTTGTTTGCAAACTAACAGTACGCTTTAGGAAGATTAAAAGAAAAAAAATTTTAAATGACGCTTATGAGCCCTGACTGGTGTAGCTTAGTGGACTGGGTGTCAACCCGCAAACTGAATGGTTGCTAGATCAATTCCCAGTAAGGGCACATGCCTGGGTTGCAGGCTAGGTCCCTGGCTGGGGGCATGTGTGGCAACAGATAGATGTTTCTCTCTCCCTCCCTGCACTTACCTCTAAAAATAAATAAATAAAATTATTAAAAAAATAAAATAAAATGCTTATGAAAGCATGATAAAATGTATCTTTATGTATCAGAGAGAGAGAAGTAGTAGTATATGTACATTAAATAAAGGAACAATTCTGTAAAGAGATTAATTACTGGTCTGGAGGCAAATAAAGAGGTTTTCCTATTCCTTCATTTTCTGACAATTAGAGTTATTTATCTCTGGTCTTGAATATACCCAAACAATGGAGGTGGTATCATTTATTCTCTACATGTACCACAGTTTGCTATGAATATAAACAACAAAATGTGAAACGCTAAAAAAAAAATACCCTACATGATTCAGAATGACATTATAATTCATGAACATACATGAAATATATTTCTGCCAGATTGTTTCCTGGCATTACATTCTTAAGTGGTAAAAGAAATAAGCAGCATTTGGAAAGCAATACTAATTAAAGTATATTTTTACCAAGTCTAAATAATGAAAAGGTTTCAAATTTACAAAACCCCCCAAAACCCAATTTTCACATACATCGCACTTAGTATCCAGCAGTGGCTCTAGGGGATGAAGACAAGCATGTGCTACTTTGATAACATGTTCAAGTTTTCGAGCCTGTTCTTCCACTTTTGCAGCCAAAAATAATGCAGTAGGTGCTATTATCTGCAGAAAAGATAAAAAGTTGGTGATTTAAAAACAAGTAAATTTTGGAGAAACCTACTTTCTAAAGGGGAGGGGCATGCAAGGAAAGAGTACAATATATAAAAGTATGAATTGCTAGTTAGGCTATGAAAAGGCTGATGTTAAGAATATTAATAAAGTTATTCATTAAATAGAACTAGTTACCTTAGACTATAAAAATCTGTTTTACTTGTTTTGCAAGTAGAAGACTACAGGTGAAAAGGAAAAAGACTTATACTTTAGCAAAAAGAAAGTTTAAATAATATTAATGTACACTATAAAGGAAAATGGGGGGAAAACCCCAAGACAAGCAATGAAACCATAGCTTTAGAGAAAGATGAAAAGTGGGTCAAGTATATCCAGATTTTCCTTCTTCTGGGACAGTCTACGGTTTTCTTAAATTAATCAATGATTCACTGTGTGGCTAAAAGCTACACAATCTTGCTTAAGAGATAGTAAAAGGATCTACAAGGTAAAATGAGGATTCTGCACATGAAACTGCTACCTAATATCTCTACTACTTTACTAACATCATTAAAAGTAGCAAAACAGGGAATAAACATGTAAGATAAACCAAGAGAGTAGAAACAATGCCAACTGGAGATCAAGAAATTAGCAGTTTTAAGCTTTAGCGAGTTACGTTCTTTTGCTAAAAGTGTAAGAACATAGCATTAACAAAGACACTGACTAAGACAGAGAAACATCTATTTTGAACAAATATTTAACCCCAAAGTTACTAATAAACCAAATAACTCCTGACTCAGCAATTGGGCATACTTTAAACCCACATACCATTTTAGGATTACATACAAGAAATATCTCATGGTGACAGAGGGAGACGAGACTTTGGGTGGTGAGCACACAATGGAGTATATTGATGTTGTATTATAAAGCTGTACACCTGAAACATATATTTATTAACCAATGTTACCCCAATAAATTTAGGAAACATTTCATGGAAAGATAATTTCTATACGTCAAGATTCAGATTCACTGTTCTTCAAGAGAGAAACATCTGAATCTTACTTTATCTTGGGGGTCATCAATCACTATACAGAAACAATGTCAAAAGAGGGAAGGAAAGTTAAAAGGAGCATAAATCATGCTATGTGACTTAGGAAGATAATAAAAGGAGAAAATTTCTGATACAGAGAAGGTAGACCCTTTCCTTAGACTGCTTTAAAAACAAGTTACAAATATTGTTGTGGAGGTGAAATTTAATTGCTGGACTTTGGAGTTGAAAGGGAACCTCTCTATTCCAAATGCATTTGTAGGTGAGTAAATGAGTTAAAATGGCTAGAAGCACTCTTCCTAATGTATAAATCTTTTAAAACAGGCCTAAAAGTAAGTGAGTTTTTGCTCCAACCAACCAGAAATGCTGTTATTTTGAAAGGCCTGAATAATATCAACTTATTTCCATGTTTTAAAATTAAAGTTACAAGATAATTTTAAAAATTGAGAATGCTAGAAAAACTCCCAATGTAGTCTTAGTTTTCATTAATTTAGAATAAACTGTTATTATTCTTTACAACAGATTTAATTAAACAACAAAATAGTTAATATTCTTGAAAGAGTTAAAACAGCAGTCACCCAGGGTAGGGGTAGTAGTGTTTCTGAGATGTAGAAAGTATAAATGAGATAGGACAATTACTCTTAGCTGTTATATTTTCCCCATACTTAAAATTTCCTACTGCTGCTATTTACTGAGTAATTCCTTTCCTATTTAAAGGCTTAACTCAAAAAATCATCTCCCTCCAAGGTAAAAATGCTGAGTTAGAGTGAAGTGCCCTTCTTTATTCAATAAAGTTGTGTGCATACCTCTATCACTATACTTACACTGTATTCTGACTTGTTTTATTAATCTTGTCTGTCCTCTAGAAGCAGCTTGAACAGAGACTGAATTATTCATACATGTTCCCATTACTTAGCACTGTGCAGCTGCTGTTCAATATATTTGAACCAGTGACACATAGATAATCTATACATAAAGGCACCAATATTAAATTAAAAGTATTCCAAATGTCGCAATAAAAATCTAAGAGCCAACACCAAGGTAAGAGATGCAAAAAGCACTCAATAAAATACAGACACTCAGTTTCCCACAATCTCTCATTTATTACCTTATTCATGTCTAAGAGGGGAATGGTTAAGCCAGCTTTGAAAGGCTACAACTATTTATCAAGGAGTGAAGCAATAGAGGAACAAGTCAAAAGTCAAATTAGACTGAACTTAATATTTAAACTTCCTGACTGCCAGATGAACCAGAATTTCTCTTACTTGCTAAAAGTTACTTCTGAAAGTCCCCAATGAGTTTTTCTTGGTAAAATCTTTTAGGATTCCCATCCTCTTCAGACTTTTTGAAAGCCTCAATATCAAGAGGTGCTTTGAAAACACACAGCTTTCCCCTGAGAAAAGCGTCTCACCATAAACAAAGTATGTGTACTGGTGAATGATTCTCAAATTTTACAAATAATTAAAAAAATTAAGTATTCAGGGAGCTAAGCAATGATCTTCAGGATAGATTCCTGTGTATTTACCCACAATCCTCACTGAAGTCTTTCTGTTCCCTGCAAATAGTGCTCAATTCTCATTCTCCTCCAGTGCAACTAATACCCAACACTCTTCCAAAGTTCCTGGTGAAATCCACTAACTCCATTCACATTTCCTCCTCTACAGCCTGCAAACATTTTACTCCATCAGGGTTGTCAAAACAAAACAAAACAAAACAAAACAAAACAAAACAAAACACCTTTTCAGATAAATACTTTGTGAAAACCTCCATATGAGACTTTAATTTTAAGGATGACTAAGGAAGGTAAATCAAACTAGGCACTACTGCTTTTTGTATGGAAAGCTGATTCTGTTGTGTGGCTTAATAAAAGGAAAAGAATTCCCAAAGTTTTAAGTGTTGGTAAAATTACTAGTTGGTCTGTGGCTTTGGAGGTAACTAACATTCATTAACACATAAACTTGGATGAAAGTCAAAGAATTCACACCAATACTGGAGTCCATACTAGGCTGGTGCAAGTGACCAAACAATTAGGAACTGAGATTCAGTTCGCTGGGGACAGGGATCATGCACTATCCATCTTTGTGTTCTGGTCCCTAGTTTGAAAATTTTTCTCCAATTATAACTGAAGGGAAGAAAAATAATTTTTAAATAATCCAGAGTTTGTTACTGTAGCAGAGGTACAACTATTTCAAGAAGATAATACATTCTCAAAACAAGACAAATTTCTACAGAAAAATGCCATACAAATTATGGAGAGGGGGAGGAAGAGGTGATGAAGCTGTAGCACAGTAGTCAGACTGCCTCAGTGTAATCTGACTAGCTTAGGTAAATTACTTATTCTCTTTGTGGTTCACTTTCTACATCTGTAAAATGGGAGAAATAGTATCTGCTATGAAGTTGTGGTGAGGATTAAGTGAATCAATATATGTAAAGTACTTAGAATAGTGCCCCACAGTAATATGACTTAAATAATACCACTACGCTGAAAAATTAAACAGTCTGTCTATTGTTGAGCTTAAATTTTAAATGTGATTTAACACACTTAAAAAAATTTCCTTTCTTGTTCATCTTCTTTCTTCCACAGTTAAACACAATTCTTTAAAGCTTCTTAGTCCTAACTGAACAGGTTCAACAGATATTATGATACTTGGCATTACTTCAGTAGTTATACCCGTGATCCTTTCTTGGATAGAAAAAGGTAACAGAGAAACTTAGATATAAGAAAAACAACGGAGGTAAGCACATACCCCAACAAAGATGAAAATGGAATAGGTCAAAATGACCATTTGTTGATAAGAAAGACCACCAAGCACAAGAAAATCAAAGCAAAATTCCAGTGTAATGTTAAAAAGTGGTTTAAATCCTTAATTTTGACACACTTGAAAAGACTGGTATTTCATTACAGAAAATGTCATTAACTCAGTCTGTTATTTTAGTTTTTTTCTTTTCTTTTGTGAGATTGGCAAAAATATATATTTTTTGGTGTACTGTAGAATTTTATTTTTTGTATTTTTGCATTACCATTTATCCCCCTTATGCCTGCCAGACTGCAATCACCACCCTGTTCACCCTGTTTTCCATATACATGTGCCCTCTTTTTTTTTTGATCCCTCCACCCCCTAACTACTCCTCCTCCAATAGCTATCATCCTGCTATCTATGAATCTGTCTTTATTTTGCTTGTTAGTTCAGTTTGTTCATTAGAGTCCACATATGAGTGAAATCATATGGTATCTGTCTTTCTGACTGGCTTATTTCACTTAGCATAATGTTTTCCAGGTCCATCCATACTGTCACAAAGGGTAATATCTTCTTCTTTTTAATGGCCAAGTAGTATTCCATTGTGTAAATGTTCTATGGCTGTTTTATCCACTCATCTACTTATCAGTTGCTTTTTTTGGGTGCGGAGGGTCAATCTCATTTATACATATTTACTATCCTTTAGAAATACTGAAGGCCATGGTAGAAGTCTGGGTGGGAGAATAGAGGAGACATTAAAAAAAATATCAAAAGAATAGAACTGTCTTTTGACCCAGCAATTCCACTGCTGGGATTATGCTCTAAGAATCCTGAAACACCAATTCAAAATAACCTGTGCACTCCAATGTTCATAGCAGCACAACTTACAACAGCCAAATGCTAGAAGCAACCTAAATGCCCAACACTAAGAGAGTGGATCAAAAAACTATGGTACATTTACACAATGTTTTATCCATTCATCTACTGATGGACACCTCGACTGCTTCCATTATCGTGGCAATTGTAAATAATGCTGCAATGAACATAGGGGTGCTTATATTTTTTGAATTAGAGTTTTGTGTTTCTTTGGATATATTCCCAGAAGTAGGATCACTGGGTCAAAAGGCAGAACCATTTTACATTTTTTGAAGTATCTCCATACTGCTTTCCACAGTGGCTGCACCAATCTGCATACCTACCAACAGTGCAAAAGAGTTCCCCTTTCTCCACATCCTCACCGGCACTTGTTGCTTGTTGATTTACTGATGATAGCCATTCTGACAGGTGTGAGGTGATATCTCGTAGTTTTAATCTGCATTTCTCTAATGATTAGTGATGCTGAACATCTTTTCATGTCTATTGGCCATCTATATGTCCTCTTTGGAAAAGTGCCTATTCAGGTTCTTTGCCCATTTTTAAACTGGATTGTTTGTTTTTTTGGTGCTGAGTTTGGAAAGTTCTTTATAAATTTTGGATATTAACTCTTTATCAGATATACCAGTGAATATGTTCTCCCATTCTGTGGGTAACTTTTAATATTGTTGGTTTCTTTTGTTGTGCAAAAACTTTTAGTTTGATGTAGTCACATTTATTTTTCTCTTTTGTTTCCTTTGCCTGGGGAGATATATCTGATAAAACATTGTTACAAGCAATGTCTGAGATTTTGCTGCCTGTTTCTTCTATAATTTTAATGGTTTCAGGTCTAACATTTAAATCTTTTATCCATTTTGAATTTATTTTTGTGTGTGAAGTAAAAAGGTGGTCTAGCTTCATTTTTTTGCATATAACTGCCTAATTTCCCTAACACCATTTAGTGAAAAAATTATCCTTGGCTGACTGTATGTGCTTGCTTCCTCTGTTGAACAGTGACTGACTTAAAAGTGTGGATTATTTCTGGGATCTCTATTTTGTTCCATTGATTTATGTGTGGTTTTATGTCAGTACTATGCGGTTTTGATTACTATGGTCTTATAATATAGTTTGGTATTACATAGCATGATCCCTCCAACTTCATTCTTCTTTATCAGGATAGCTGTTGCTGTGTTGGGCCTTTTGTGGTTCCATACAAATTTTTGATAACACTGAACAATATATCAAAACGTAGTTCTGTGAAATATGTTACTGGAATCTTGATAGGAACTGCATTGAATCTGTAGATTGCTTTGGGAAATATGGACATTTTAATGATGGTAATTGTTCCTATCCACGAACACAGTATGTGCTTCCATTTATTTGTAATCTTCATTTTCTTTCTCCAGTGTCTTATAATTTTCCGAGTACAGGTCTTTTACATCTTGGTTAGGTATATTCCTAGTTTCTTTTTGTAGCAATTTTGGATGGGATTGTTCTCTTAATTTCCCTTTTTGTTAGGTCATTATTGGCATATAAAAATGCAACTGATTTCTGGATATTAATTTGGTATCCCGTTACTTTGGTGAATTCATGTATCAGTTCTAGTAGTTTTTGGTGGAATCTTTGGGGTTTTCTATGTACAGTGTCATGTCATCTGCAAATGAAGACAATTTTACTTCTTCCTTTCCAATTTGGATGCCTTTTATTTCTTCTTCTTGTCTGATTCCTGTGGCTAGGACTTCCAATACTATGTTGAATAAGAGAGGTGAAAGTGGCCACCCCTGTCTAGTTCCCAGTTTTAGGGGCAACATTTGTAGTTATAGCCCACTGAGGATGATGCTGGCCGTGAGCCTGTCACATATGGCCTTATTATGTTTAGGTATGTTCCCTCTTCGCTGAGAGTTTTCATCATATATGGGTGCTGGATTTTATCGAATGCTTTTTCTGCCTCTATTGATATGATCATGTGGTTTTAATCCTTCATTTTCTTTTTGTGGTGTATCACATTTATTGATTTGCAGATACTGTATCAATCTTGCATCCCTGGAATAAATCCCACTTGACTGTGGTGTATGATCTTTTTGATGTATTGCTGTAGTTAGCTTGCTAATATTTTGTTGAGGATTTTAGCATCTATGTTCATCAGGGATATTGGCCTGTAATTTTCTTTTTTTGCAGTATCTATTTGGTTTTAGAATTAGAATGATGCTGGCCTCATAAAATAATCTTAGGAGTCTTCCCTCCTTCTAAATTTTTTGAAATAGTTTGAGAAGGAGAAGTGTTACTTCTTCTTGGAACGTTTGGTAAAATTCACCTGGGAAGCCATTTGGTCCAGGGTGATTTTTTTCTACTCATATAATTATGTATGAATGTCATACTCTCAATATATGATAATTTATCTTGAAAGTTAAAAAAAAAATCTTCAAAATGGATGTTATTTGGGACATCTAATTACATTTAAAAGAGAGGTGGTTTAATAAAGACTACAAAATACTAGTATCCAGTATTGCCGAAAAGCAGTCTGCATTAAGAGAGTAAGTCTTGATTTCCATAATTACATTTAAATATATTATACATGCTTAGTAGTGTCTGGCATCTTAAAATTTACTGAAGGGTACCTCACTTTCAGAAATTTGTTACAAAAATAAAGATAACAATTATGAAGTACACTTAGTATTTCATAGTTAAGTCCCTATTCTCCCTTATGTACTCAGCTCCTATCATCTCTCAAAGTCGTGTAGTACGAGGAAGCATTTTAACATTGCATAGGTACTCAAATATCCTACGTAAGTCTTAAAAAGTCCACTTTCATTCATATGGCTAAACAAATAAGAACTAATATTATAGACACCTTAATATTGGGAAGATGGCAGTACTCCCCAAATTGATCTACAAATTCATAGAATGCATGTCAAAATCCCAGCTTGTTTTACAGAAGAACGAAGTTGGAAGGCTTATACTTCCTGAATTCAAAATTTACTACAAATTCACAGTAGTCAAGACTATGTGGCACTGCACCAGAGTACCATTCAACCACCTCCACAAATGACACACACAAAGAGCAGGCACGACAGCCCCACTACAGTGAATCATGCTCAACAGCTCCTACTCTATACCTACCAGCCCAAGGGTCAATCCATCCCACTGATGTGTCAACAGCAATCAGGTCTCAACTACAACAGGAGACCACACAAGAAATACTCCTAGAGTACCTGGCTCAGGTGACCAGGGAAACTTTGTGACTGGGTTCTACAAGACACCCACCATATAAGGCCACTCTACTGAGACCAAGAGGTGTAGCAGCTCTACCTAAAACATAGAAACAAACACAGGGAAACCACCAAAATGGGGAGACAAAGAAACATATCCCAAATGAAAGAACAGGACAAAACTCTACAAAAAGAACCAAACAAAATTTACCAGACACAGAGTTCAAAACACTGATTTTAAGGATGCTCAATGAACTCAGGGGTAGGGTAAATCAACTCAGTGAGGACTTTAAAAGAGAGACAGGAAACAGAAAAAGGAACCAGTCATAAATGAGGAATAACTTAATGAAGAATATATATAAGGAAATCAACAGTAGCATAGGTGAAGCAGAGGATCAAATCAGTGATTTCGAAGACAGCAGTGAAAAACACCAATCAGAAGAGCAAAAAGGAAAAAAATCCAAACAAATGAGGATAGTTTAAGGGGCCTCTGGGACAACATCAAGTGCACCAACAACATTCACATCATAGGGGTACCAGAAGAATAGAGAGGGCAAGGGGTTCAAAACCTACTGAAGAAGTCCCGCAACATGTTGAAAGAAATAGACATAAATCCAGGAAGTATGCAGAGTCCCAAACAAGATGACATGAAAGAGGTCCAAACCAAGGCATACATAATTAGAATGCCAAAGGCTAAAGACAAAGAATCTTAAAAGTAGTAAGAGAAAAAAGTGACTTATAAGGGAGCTCCTATGAGACTGTGAACTGAAACAATGTAGGCCAGAAGGGATTGGTAAAATTTTTCAAAATGATGGAAAGCAAGGATCTACAACAAAGATTACTCTACCCAGCAAGGTTATCATTTAGAACTGAAGGACAGGTAGAGAGCTTCCCAGATAAGAAAGTGCTAAAGGAGTTCAGCACGACCGAACCAGTATTACAAGAAATGTTAAAGGTACTTCTTTAAGATGAAAAAAGAAAAAAAGATCAGAAATATGAATAATAAATGGTAATAACTACATACCAATCAAAAATTACTTTAAATGTAAATAAATTAAATACTTCAATCAAAAGACACAGAGTAGCTGAATGAATAAGAAAACAAGGCCCACACATATGCTGCCCACAAGAGAACCACTTCAGATCAAAAGACACAGACTGAAAGTAAAGGGATGGAAACAGATATTTCATGCAAATGGAAATGGAAAAAAAAAAGGCTAGTATAACAATATTTACATCAGACAAAATAGACTTTAAAACAAAGGCTATGGCAGGAGACACTTCTACTTCTAGGTATTTGTCTGAAGAAACCCCAGACACTAATTCAAAAAAACATGGATCCTTATGTTCACTGCAGCATTATTCACAATAGCCAAGAAGATACCTAAGTGTCCACTGATGGACAAATGGATCAAGAAGATGGAGTACATATACAATGAAATGGTACTCAGCCATTAAAAAAAAACCCCAAAAACCCAAAAAATGAAATCTTGCCATTTGTGGTAAGATGGATAGATCTCGAGGGTAGTATGCTAAATAAGTCAGACAGAAAAAGGCAAATATTGAATACATATGATTTCACTTATATTTGGAATCTAAAAAACAAAATAAAGAACAAGCAGAATAGAAACAGACTCATAAATACAGGGAACATTCTGACGGTTGCCAAATGGCATGGGACTTGGGAGGATGGGTGAAAAAGGTGAAGAGATTAAGATGTACAAACTGCCAATTACAAAAACAGCCACGGAGATGTAAAGTATAGCATAGGTAATATACTCAATAATACTGTAATAACTATATGGTGTCAGATGAATATTAAGACTTATTGGGGTGATCACTTGGTATGTTATATACATGTCTCATCATTATGTTGTACAACTGAAACTAAAATATCATATGTTAACTGTAATTGAAAAATGAAAAATTACTTAAAAAAACAAGACTACGTAGTATTGGCATAAAGAAAGACATATAGATCATGGAAACCAAATAAACACATTTATGGTCAATTAATTTTTCAGCAAGAGTACCAATATAATTCAATGAGGGGAAGAAGAGTCTTTTCAACAAATGGTGCTAGGACAACTGTATTTCCACACACAAAAAAGCTCAAGTTTTTACACCATAAACAAAAACTCAGAATGGATCACAGACCTGAATGTGACAACTAAAACTATAAAACTTATTAACAATGCTTTCTTATGTATAACATCAACACACAAGTGGTAGAAGAAAAATATAAATTACATGCATATGCAACAAGTGATACCATCAAGAAAGTGAAAAAGAATTTTTACAATTTAATAATAAGACAACACAGTTTTAAAAATGGGGAAAGGATCTAAGCAGACATTTCTCCAGACACACAAATGAGCAATAAACACATGAAAAGCTGCTCAATCCCATTAGTCATTATGGAAATGCAAATTAAAACTACAATAAGATACTTTACACGTATTAGAATTGTTAGGAAGGATAGATAGCAAACCAAGGCAGAGAGGGGGGAGGGAGGCATGTCCCATTCATTAACTCAGCAGTCCTGAGCCTCGTTAGTAAGACTGCCAGGTGTTCAAGAAAAACCACTGATAGCATAGGAGGGGAGCCCTTGAAATTCTGTCTCATTTCCACTATCTGTGAAAGAAAGTCTTTGAAACTGTATTAATCCCAAAATCCAGAGAGGGAACCTAGAAGCTAGCTACAAGCATTAAACCCCTAAAATCCCAATGGTTGGGGCACTCAGACTAGCTGGGTGCCCACCTGCAGTTTCATGGTCAAGTGCATTTCATAAATAAACTTACTGTCTCATTTCCACTTTATGCACTGTCTTTTACCTAAATTCATACGTTGCAAGTGAGACAAGAAATGAGGAGGGGGAGTGCCCTAAGTAGGGGCTGCCCAGTAAAAGGGCCAAAATAAGATGGTTTTAATAAAAAAAAAAAGGGCAATACCAAGTGTTGACAAAGTAGAGAAATTGGAACCCTTAGACATTGCTTGTGGGATGGTAAAATAGTGTGGCTACTTTGTAAAGCAGGCTGGCAATTTTTCAAACTTTTTAAAAAAAGCTCTCCAAGCTCAGTTGGCTGGAATGTTGTCCTATAAACCACAAAGGTCGCAGGTTCTATTCCTGGTCAGGGCGTGCAACCAACTGATACTTCTCTCGCCCTCTTTCTCCCTTCCCCTCTCTAAAATCAGTAAGCATGTGCTTGGGTGAGGATTAAAAAAAAAAAAAAAGTTCTCCGAGATTAATGAGGTCTAGTGTGTCCAAACAACCCAGCAAGTCCACTCCTGGATATATACCTAAGAGAAATGAAAACATATGCCTATACAAATACATGTACATGAATGTTCACAGTAGCATTATTCACAATAGCCCCCAAACAAAAACAATCTCAATGTTCGTCAAAATGAGGTATGTGCACATGAAGTATAGAATGTTATTTAGCAGTGAAAAAGGAAAGAACTGATACATGCTACACCATGGATGGATATTTTGGAAATATTACACTAAGACCGTATTGCAATATAAGACCGTATATAATTACAGCTATATGCAATGTCCAGGATATGTAAAGTTAGAGACAGAATGGTATTCCAGGGTTGAGAGGGAGGAAAGGAACTATGAACTGCTAATTGATACCAAGATTTCTCTTTGGGGATGAAAATATTATAAAATAGGACTGTGATGGTGCAACTCTGTAAATATGCCCACTGAATCATATATTCTATGTAGGTGAATTTTAGGTATGTGAATTATATATATCTCAACAGATGTTTAGAAAAAGAAGCTAATGTTAAAGATATCTTTTAGTGTACACAACAACAAAAGAAATTTCAAGGAAATCAAAAGCCTAATTATAGCACAATACTGGTAAACATATAACCATGCATAAATTCACTGCACATTTGTTAACTTAAAAGTAGAATTAGGTTCATTTTCAGAAGGTATATATCCATTTTTTAAACAGTGATTCACTCTGTAGTGTGAATTATGCAATTATTTCAGGAAACTGTTAATTTGTTTGTTTGGTTAACAAAAATAATCTGAACTATGTTTAAGTATACATAAATGAGCCATATCATTAATTCGAATAGCTACTCCTATTAAGTGTTCAAAACACCAATCACTGAACTAGAGAAATACAAACGATCTACAACATCTAAGGGGAGCTTGTAAAAATCTGGTATCCTCTCTGAAGCAATGCACCATTTTAAAGGCTGCCCCCAAATCCTCAGAACTTTCTTTCCCTGCTCTCTCAGCTATTTTTTTTTTCAAGAATGGAACTACACCAGTTTTTATGATCTTAATATTCTTGGTAAGAAAAGAATCATCATTTTTACTTTTTCAGCTGCTAAGTGAGTCCAGAATTTAAAATCAGTTTGAATGTGCACACTTCCCTATAGAACAAATTCCAATGTGAATTCCACTTTGTTGATAGATACAAATGTTTATACTTCTCATTAAAATTACATAAAAACAAATTTAGATGTCATTAAGTGGTCACAGGCATCACAAAATGGCTTGATTTATGTTCCTGTCATTCCCACATTAGACAAACGTGTCTTTTTTGCTCTCCTACTAGAATAAGTTCCTTAGGAAAAGCACTGCCTTATTTATAAGAAAATAAATACCACCTTTGCATACCACTTGTCACTTAATATGCAATGTCTGTGGCATAACTATTATCTTCTAAGCATATAGCACACTGTCACTAAGTACAAGCCATAAAAGACATAACTTAATAAAAAAATTTTAATGCTGGACAAGAAGATGAACTTTTACAGTCATCATTTTTCTATATCAGACACAAATAATTTAGAGAAAAACTTCACATTGCATGTATTTCCTTAAATATGATCATCAAGGAGTACTTAATATACCCCAAATATAGTAGGGTAGTAAAAAGGTTCCCATCATTTCCCCCATTCCTTAGAGTATGTATACATATTTCTAGAAGAATGTACAGTGATTTGTTCTTTACTTTTAAAAAGCTATTTTACCCTATTTCTGTACTAAAAAAATCTTTAGAATTCCTGTTCTGCTTTTGAAGTCAATTCATAAATTACAGTCTTTATACAAAGACTTTTGTATGCCTTAGCCAGTGCAAACACTCGAAGACCAAACTTAGTTTAGAATTAACACATTATCAAACTGTACAAAATGTCATCTTAGTTCTGGGACAAGTGGGCTAAGGTCACCATAGAAGCATGTGAACTATCAAGACTAACAGACACATGAATGTACATGTGTATGTATGGAAAAGCTTTGAATTGAATATTTTACAATCACAATGAAAAATAAAAATCTACTTCAAAAAGACTTTGTAAAGACTTATGTAATATTTAGTTAATATACTCCATCAGTCAATATCCCTGCAATTAGGCAAATAGAACACCATATTCAAAATAACCTTAAAACATTTTGGAAAACCTTCTAGAAAACTTTCTACAGTCTTTTTCAGATTCAATTTGAAAAAAAATAATAAAAAACATGCCATCTTTTTATGTCTTATCAATAAACTCTCCCAGACAGATCATCCTCCTTGTTTAAAAGAATTTAACTTCAAGTGAATTATTCCTAAAAAATCATCCTTATCTTCCTAGAAACACTTGTACCTAATTAAGTACATTCAAACGATAGTGTATTGTAGCAACTGGAAGTCAGGATATCAACTCCTAAAGTGACTGAGGATAACTGTTTGTTTATTTATATTCCATGTACCCTTTATTACTTCTTTGAACATTTACATTTGGCTTAAGTTAACAATTTTCAGAGTATGGTGATTTCAGACCATTATCCCAGTGTACATTTTAGAAGTATTTACAGCTTGGGGTTAGTTTCCAGCAGTTTTGTTGACTTGTTTATAATGTTTTTGTTTAATTAATTTTTAAGTTTTTTTTTTAAAGAGAGGGGAGGGGAAGCAAGAAAAAGAGGGAAAGAAACATTGATCAATTGCCTTTTGCACATGCCCCAACTGAGGAAGGAGCCACAACTTAGGTATGTAATCGAACCAATGACCTCTTCCTTTGTGGGATGAGACCCAACGGAGCCACACCAGTCAGGGATTTTTGTACCTAATTTACATTTAACATGACTAAGTCTGATTAGCTTTCTACACAATGTAAAAACATTGAAACACAAAAAAGATACATTTTTATTTCAGTATTTTATAATAATTCCCCAGTATTATTTTTCCCCTGGATAGGATTTTTTTTTCTTAAATGAACCTGAGAATCGGTTTACTCAATTAAGAAAAGAATGTGTTTATATTTTTATTGCTTTTAGAGTTGGGTACCCTTATGGAGAAAAAACACTGCAGGTTCCTCTACTCTTCCAGGTAGTCACATCTTTTAACAAGGACCCCTGGGCAACGGTAGACACTACTTTAAAACTAGCCTATTCTAAGAACTCAATGGCAACATCTACAGATTTTACCACAAGTACATTTGAATCAAATTATTAATAAACTTCATAATCACTTCCTAGACTGTTTTTTCCTTGTCTGTGTATATTCAACTTTCTTTTTCCCTATGCCAGGACTGCTAGTTGATCTCCTTCTCTGTAAAATATTGTCTTGGCCAGAGTCCATTTAGATTTTTCCGTAAAATACAATAAAAGACACATTTTTCATTTTCACCAACGACTTTACTGATTTGGGTATTTTGAGTATGTAGGCTATCTCCTGCTATTAGCTTCTAGTGGGTAGAGGTCAGGGGCGCTGCTAAACATCTTCCAATGCATACGACAGCCCACAGAAAAGAATGATTTGGCCAAAATGTCAATAGTACCAAGAAACTATGCAAACCACTTTTGACATGTGTGATCAGTCACAGCACCTTCTCCATAAACTGCATAAATCTTTTTTTGCCTTTCAGTTATTTTTTCTCGAAATAAGCACAATGCCAAAAATGCTATCTTCTTCCATCTTCAGTATTAAAATGGCTGCACAAAAATTCACCAATTTTGATGTTCTTTTTTAAATGCACACTGATATGACAGTTGTGACAATACACACAAAATCGTTTTGAATGAAGTTAAAGATAACTAAGCACTACCAGAGCCATCGTATGGAAAAAAACTTACTGAACTTTTTGGCCAACCCAGTATTTCATATGACCTGCCATAAGGACCCTATGTGTTTTATCTTTTAAATTATTTTAAAAATAGTACTGGTTGTGTCAAAATAAAATTCACATACTGTTAGAGTAGGTACCTAGCTAGGCATGAGCCAACTGAGGGGACTGAGAGGGAATGGAAAACATCAAAGAGGGGGCCAGTGGGGAATGTAAGTATCAACCTTAAACATAATAATCAGCAGATAACTAGACAGCTGGTTGCTTCAGATTTGGCTTAGGGCAGTTACACACCCATAAGAAGAATGCGCATGGCCTCAATCATGAACAGCACTAAAACAGCTCACTAATGGCAGAGATGGCACATGCGTGGGCAAGAACAAACCGGCAGGGGAAGGTGGTTGGGGGAAGCCAGAAGGCCGGCGCAGGAAATTCAAGGGAGCATAAAAACCCTAGGTTTGTAACCATGGCGGGCACTCGGTTTGGTTGAGTTGCCTGCTTGGAAATCTTCCAGTTGTACTTTCCTTTTGCCAGTAAACTGCCTGCTTTTCGGTGTCTCAAGTCTGAAGTTTCTCTTTTGAGAGGTAAGAACCTATGTCTTCAGAACACCACTGCTACTCTGGTGACAATACCACACAGCTCATCTATTTAAAGTGTGTAACTCAGTTTCTAGTGTATGCACATATTTGTGCAACTATCACCACTGTCAATTTTAGAATATTTTTATTACCTCAAAAAAGAAATCCTGTACTGTTTAGATATATCAACCTCCATCCCTATCCCTCCACGCCCTAAGCAGCCATCTACAGATTTGACTGTTTCAGCTATTTTATATAAAAGGAATTATGTAGTATGCAGGTTTTTTGTGACTGACTTCTTTCACTTAACACAACGCTTTCAAGGTCATCTATATTGTAGCACATATCAACATTTCATTCTTTCGTATGGTTTAAAAATATTCAGTTGTATGTACATACAACAAGTTGTGGGGTTTTTCTTTTTTTTTTTTGTGGCCAAATTTCTTATCTCTGTAAAAACTTCCTATTTCCATTAACACTTGTTTTTCTTATGGTAAGAAACACAAGTATATGGTACAGTATTTTTGACTATATGCACATTATTATAAAGCAGATCTTTAGAAGTTTTTCATCTTGAATGAGCGCTATCTCATTTTCTTTCTCCTCGTCCCCTGAAAACCACCATTCTACTTTCTACTTCTAAGAGTTTAGATTCTACTTTAGATTCTTAATATAAGAGGTATCATGCATGAATAGTATTTGTCCTTCTGTGACTGATACAAGTTGTTTATCTGTTCTTCAGCTGATGGGCACTTGGGTTTTTCATTTTTGTGCTATTCTGTATAATGCTGCTATAAACATTCTTATACATATTTTTATGTGGACATGTTTTTATTTCTTTTGAGTATATACTTAGGAATGCAATCGCTGGGTCATACATTAACTATATTTAAAAACTTGAAGGACTGATAGACTGTTTTCCAAAGTATCTGAACTACTTTATATTTTCAATAAGTTTGTGAGGGTTCCATTTCTCTACGTCCCTCACTTTTACTTTTATTATTTGACTACTTGATTATAGACACGTTAGTGATGTGAAGTGTTACTCATTGTGGTTTTGATTTTTCTTTTCTTTGATGACTAATGCCAGATGAGATGGGGCTTCCAGAAATTGCCAGAGTGAATAATGTGATTTGGAATCATAATACCAAAGATTCATGGAATTCCAGGGTTGGAGGTAAAGAAACAGACATACCTTTAGTCCAATCTCCCTTAATTTTGTGTAACTTTAAAACTCTCTGATCAAATGCATTCCTTTTAATTAAATTTATCAAATACATGGATGTGACAAAAAATCAGTTAAGAAAGGACTTATAAATAATGAAAGCCATCTTTTCCTCCCCTACCCTCTTCATCCTACACTAACAACCAAACCAGTCATTGTCTATGTTTTCTTTTTCTAATTTTCAGTTCTTCTGATTAAATATGTACATTATGTAAAATTATGTAATTAATAGTTACATAAAATTATCTCTAATACATAAATGTTATCTATAGGCTCCTATTTACCTCTTCTTCACCTTTAAAAATTACTGGTTGTTTCTCAATGTTTTAACTTTATGTTCTTCTGCCTGATAAATATCTGAGTGCAATAAATATTGGCGACAGAAATTGTTGGTCTCTTAAAAAAACAAACAAAAAACAAAACAGATCCTGTTTTCTCTGTAACCTGGCAGTTAACACATGCACATTTAAGTAGGTTTGGTTGATCAGTGAACCACCCTGGAGTTTTCATTTTGTAGGGATTTATGATATCAGAAAGCAGAGGATTCATTCTCAGAGTCGTCATCATCAACCTTTGCCAGCATTAGTATCAGTGCAGCCATGGAGTGCAGTGCTCAGTAGTGGTTCTACAAGACTGAACTTAATAGTGAGAGACCGTTTCAGATGTGGTTCTGTGGTCTGAATGCTTAAAATTTTATGTCATAATCATCTTGAGAAGTATTATATTTCTTAAACTAAGTAACTTGCCTAATGCAACTTTAGAAATGAACATAATATACATAAATTAACATCTGAGTTCCTGCTATGTCGATATTTAATTGCCCTGTTTACAGCCCATTCTCTCTCTTCTACCTTTCATATACTTGCACATTCCAAGCCCAGAATCTTTGGACTTCTCCCTCCATTACCAAGCTTTGGGCATACTTAGGTGGTAGATTTTATTCCACCTGACATTACTTTACTATTCAACTGAAGTTCAAAATAGTTAGTAAACTATCATTTCCTGATGGCTCTACTCTCATTATTTTCAGTTATAAATTTATTGCCCTTTAAAAAATTCCATTTCTAGGTTTTAAAGTAAGAAGAGAGAAAACCGTGTAAGCTCACACAGCCATCTTGAAATAGACAGCTTAAATAGCCTTTTCATTTTATAGCTGCTAAATCCCAGGGTTACTGGCTTTTTACTGTATAAAGTACTCTTGACTCTTTTGTATCTATAGCTGCTTCTTTTTATTATTTCCTAAGTTATTATTTTATACCAGGGGGTCACTGGCAAGTTAACCATAGTGTACAAACAGTCTGAATATCTGATCAGTCAGGAGTTCTGTGGTTGTTACTGTATCTTTGCCTTGTAAGTTACTGCAGGAAGAGAACACTATTAGTTGTCTGAAATATCTATACCATCTGAGAACTTCACTATACAGGCTGTTATACGTGCTCCTTTTCCAGTAGCAATCGTAAGATTTTTGAAATTTGAAATTTTTTAATTTTTCAGAAGAATATATAATATACTTTTTAAGATGTTCCCATTTGAAACTCTAAATCATTAGTCCAAATATACCCTCTTCCTTTACCAGCATGGTCTCAAGGTTAAATAATGTTAATAAACGGAGCAAGCACTGTCTGATTCAGAATTAACAAATATTATATGCTTTAATATGTAACTGTTGCCTGCTCAACTCAAATTACATTTTTATTGCCAGTGTAACACTCAATGTTAATTTAGCATAGCTCATAAAAACCTCAATGGAAGTGATGGGAATAGACATTTCACCACTGAACTTCACTAAATGAATCAAGTCTTAGCAGTTCTTTTTGGCTTAGGGACACACTGGCCTGATTCAACCAGCTGTCCTTCCAGCTAAGATTTTCTTCCTTGCTAGCCCTGGCACTGCTACTGTCCTATACCCACACGAATAGGTTATGTACTATCTCTGGTTTGTTTTCTTACTGATAAGGATAAGCTTTTAATGTCTTACCTGAGGAATTCTGAGAAGACAGTGGCAGGATGATACCTAAATCCCCAGAGAAAACCAGAGTAGCAAGATAGGAAAACAAAACCCCATGGATACTTATAACCAAATCACTTGAAGAGGCATTCTCAGGAAATCTGGAATACAAATGCGTAAGGACAAAACAGGCTACTGTGTAACCACAATACCTACAGAGTATCAGCATCTATGCAACAAGAAGCAAAGGGAATAGAAGGCGTGTGCTGGACACGTGAAAGTAATAGGGCATGTGATTACAGAAGAACCTCAAAGTAGCCAACAGATAGTCACTGGAAAGCATGGTGGGACAATTTGAGCATAGCAACTAAACCTGGAAGGAATTTTGTCAAGTCCAGTAAGTGGGTGAATCCAAGAGGCCTAGGTAAGGCTTAAAGGGTTGAAGCTAACTTCTACGAACTTTTGAAATTCATCTCCCAAGGCTCTCTTCCAGGACTCCCAGATGAAACCTCTGGGTATAAAAGTGAAACTGTCAGGGTAGAGGCAAGGCAAAGATAAAATTTTGGGAGGGAAACACAGACAGGAAACCTCAGGGAAGCAAGCTGCTACATTTCTGAATATTACACAAGATAACAGAAAAGGAAGCTCAGTGAAGTCAGAAGCACAGCTCCTTAAAGTTCAGGAAAACTAATCTCTCACAAAAGTGAGTAACAGAGTATTTAACCCATTTTGAATCTATTCTTGTGTGTGGAGTAAGAAGGAGATCTAGTTTCATTTTTCTGCACGTAAAAATTGGAGGTGAAAAACGAGGGCAAAGCAGAAACATTTCACTGTTCTCAGTAAACGTATTGGTGGTGGTAGTACTGTTATGAGACTTAACTAAGATTTTTGGTATGAAACAACGGTCATAGAGATGTTGTACAAGAGGTTAACTAAAAAAAAAAGTCTTGAATCAGAATGAATTCCTGAGGTATTTTAATTATATATTTAAAATAAGTATATAAACCCAGTTAATGTATCTCTCATTAATGGGTAAACAAATAACGAACATTTAATATACTGATGTGTACAGTGAACATATGTTTAGTGAACTACATATTTCCTCACTGTTCTTTTACATGCCCAGAAACAAGACCAACATAATAACAATAAGTAACTCTAGTGTCCAAGTTGGAATCTTGAAATACCACTTGCAGCTAAGAAAGTAAGTTTCTAAAAGATATGGCCATTCCAGCTGTGGAGCAGAAAATGTAGAAGATGAGCCTGGAATATCTTGCTACAGTGAAGAAGCTATTCAAGATTATTGGTGTACAGTTACCATCTGGTCCAGAAATTCTTCCCCAAGAGAAATTAAAACATATGTCCACACATATATAAATGTTCATAGCTGCAATAACAGCCAAAACATGGAAACAACCCAAATGTTCATCAACTGATGAATGTATATAAAAACGTGTTGTAATGGCAGTTCATCAAGAAAAATAAATGAAGTACTGATAGATGCTGTAACACAGGCAAACCTTGAAAATATGCATTAAGTGCAACAGGCCTGTCACAAAGGACAAGATATATGATTCCATTTATAAGAAATGCCCAGAATAGGCTGGAGGGAAGAGTGGGAGAAAGGAACAAAGAGTGTGGGGTGGCTTCTCTGGGTAATGAATATTTCTAAAACTGGTGCGTCAGTCTGTGGTGCACTAAAAAAACATTCGACTGTATACTTTTAATAGGTGACTGTACACTTTTAATAGAAATGCACAGTATGTGAACTATACCTCAACAGAAGTGGTAAATATAGGGCAAGAAACAAGTATTTATCCTGCCTTTCCAATATGAACTGTACCACTGGGTGTGTAAATAGTCTATGAATCACAGCATTTCATTAGAAAAATATTCCAATTAATAAATGATTAAGAAATGATAGAATGAGTATCAAAATAAATAAAAGGGTCTAGGCATTGAGTATCAACAGCTGATAACACCACAAAAAGAGACAACCAGCTATTAGGTAGCTCCTGATGAAAGAACATAACACTACCTGTGCTTTTGCCAAAGAGATCTAATAGGAATCTGATCAAATTTCAGGATCCAACCGGCAAGTTGCAGGGAATACAAAAACAAAGGAACATGATAAACTGCACCATGAGTATACAATGAATAAACCCCAGGTAGTTGGAAATGCTTCAGGTCTAATGCCCTAGGTCTTTCAAGAGCAAATTTAGGGATAGAAGGGAAACCTATATGTTGAAATATTTAAAAGACCTATCAAATTTTAAATAACAGGTAAAACTAAACTGTAGTATTTAGGAACTCAAAATTGGGTGGTAAAACTACAAATGAACTGAAAAAAGTGATTACTGTAACATAAGGATCCTGGTTACTTTATGGAGGGAAGAGGTTGATGGCAAAATGGGGCACATGGAGGCACTTCTGGGGTAGTTAGCAATTTCTTGAATTTAGTGGGATTTACAAGGTTTGCCTTATACCTCACTAAGCTATACATCTGGTGGTTTTATATGTTTGTGTTAAATTTTATAACAATAATAATAAGCACTTCACCTCATATATGCATGATTTTGCCTCAGCACTAAATAAAGGACACCAAATAGATAGAATACAACAGGATGTGATTAGGACCCAAAGGATAAGATGAGAGATAAAAATTTAGAAGTCAAAGAGTAGAGTTATCTGGGGAATGCTTTATGAAGAGTTGTAATTTTGGTTGAGTCATAAAACCTGACAGACCATGGTCACATGAGAAAGAGAAAGCACAATATAGGGGGAAAGAAAAAAAGGTGCAGGGGATGCACAATGCATAAATTCTAAGACTGATATATGGCCGAAAGAGGAATCGGGCCCAATTTTCAAAGGACAACTTTATTGGACTTTGACCAAGGAGGTAAGCAGATCAAAATCTGAGAGTATTTTCATTTACTTGTCTGCTCATTTCCTCAGAAATCACTGGCATCAATTATTAGTGTGCCCTATTTCTTACACATGTCAGGGTAGGACAAAACTGAGAGAACTACAGATTAGGCAACAGATCTGAGTTCAAATGCCAATCACACAAGGGCTTCTCCGATTCTGGACAAGTCACTTAGTAACTATATCTGTTTTCTAAGGAGGATAATACCTTAGCTGAGATAAGTAAAGCACCTGTTTACATAGTGGGATCTTAAATTTTCAACCATGTAATTTATAGTTAAATAATTTAGTCTAATAACCTCAAATTTATAATCCAAGAATCATATTTTTGGGCAGTAGTAGTATCTACTGCTTTGAACAGCAAAGACACAGAATGCTTTCATTGCTACAGAAAGTTCTACTGGATGGCACTGCAGTATTTCCCAGTAGTATTAATGGATTTTTGAACATAAGATTATCCTTGGACTAATTGTTTTTTTTTTTTAATAAAAAGGTAGAAGCAGGAGAGGGTTTAATATAAACAATCACTCAAATTTCGCAATACCAGAACATTAACAAAAGATTATGAGACACACAGGGGAAAAAAGCAAAATTTAGACCAGTGGTCCTCAAGTCCAGAAGCCATTAGTATCACCTGGGGAGCTTGTTAAGGTCAAGAATCCCAGATACCATAAATATTCTGATTACATAGGTCTAAAGCACAGTCCACGAAAGCATATTTTTAATGAACACCCTGGTAATTCTGATGTAGGTAGCTGGTGAATCACAAGTGGCACAACACAAAAGCTTTACACATACTGCTTTCATTGAGAAATTTAAGGGCTATGAAGAGGTTTCTAGAAATAGAGGTAGACATAGTGATAACTGCATGAGCTATGAAGTCTAAATCTGGTTGTGATTTTTGCTTTTATCACGCCGGTGGTAGGTGAATTTAGACGAAGTATTTTGCTTATGATTATTGTCCTTATCTGAATTAAGAAAGGGTACATCAACTTCAAATAAACGTTTAGGAACCACATACCAAAGTAAACCTAAGCAGGATAAACAAACAAAAAAAACCCAAGAACTGTTTTTATGACATCAGTAAATAAACACAGGGTGACACTTATCTCCAGATAAGCATCATGGTAATGAAAAACAAAATTAAAGACCAGTAGATCTGTTTATCAAACTTTAAAAAATTAGAACATAATTAAAATTAGAAGAGCATGAACAAAAGTAGAAGACAAATTAGAAGTATGTATTTATTATCATGGCATCAAATTCATAACAAACTCAAACAAGAAGCTAAGAAACAGTATTTCACAGAAAGGCAACATTTATTAACAAATTAAATTTAAACTTTTAATTTCAAAGTGTTTCCCTAAAGCCATCAATTTAAAAAATTACAAATGTGATCTTTGTTCTTAAGGTCCTTGAGGAATTACCTATAAATAGGCAATTACTTACTGAATGGATGAAATTCACCAAGAACTCAAAATTAATCTAGTGAAAAATAACATAGTTTTAGTCTCCACTCAACTCTTTAGGTTAATGCAGGGTTTTCTCAGCCTCACCACTAGAACATTTTGGACCAGGTAACTTTTTGTTATGGGGATCTGTCCTGTGCATTGCGGGTATTTAGCAGCATTTGGCTTCTATCTATGAGATGTCACTAGCACCCCCTCCCCCGCTGTAAAAACCAAAAACATCACTGGACACTGTCAAATGTCCCTTGATGGGCTAAACTGTCCCCAGTTTAGATTCACTGGGTCAATCTCAATATACCAGCCCTTCTGGTGCCATCTTAAAAGTTACTTCCCCAGAAGTAACCACACCTAACCCCAACTAGGATGAGTCCAATTCTGTATGCCGCTGTGTGCTAGATCTAAACTGTCTATGTGTGGTGGTGGGGGATTTCTGTGCTGGGGGGGAGAAAAAATATATATAAACATATATATATAGTTAAATTATATTGTGTGTATGTGTGTGTATATATATATGCCTGAACAAGCAAAATGTATTTCTGAAAGGGCACACAAATACTCTAACAGCATATGCTGTAGGACAGGAGGTTTAGACACTTGGATTGGAGGGAAGTTTATCATATCCTTTTTCGTACCATTTTCATTTACTATATGCCTACATTTGTTTTCAATTAAAAAAAATTGTGTCTGTGGGGAGGACAATACAGAGGAAAATATAAGGACTCATTCGATAAAGCTATAGGTAACAAGGTTTGATCCATTCTATTGATAAATAGTTGCTGAATATCTGTTCTATGAGAGGTACTGGTAATGCAAGTAAGCAAAACCAAAGAGAAAGAAAGAAACCCCTGCCCTTTACAGTGCTTACCTTCTAGTTTGTAGTTTGAATGTGTGTGTGGTGGGGGTGGGGTTTTTTACATTTAACTTTATTTATATTGCTATGTTTGAAAAAAATTAGAGCTTTAACAATAAAAACGTAAGACCCTTTGGCTAACCAATAATCCCCAAATGTCTTCTTTCACATAAGGCAACCATGTATGACAACTTAACAAGTAACCTGATTATAAATAAGCACAGTGTAAAGTGGATAACATTTACTTGTAAAAAAGGGTTTGATCCCCTGCCAAGGCACATACAAGAATCAACCAATGAATGCACAGATAAATGAAATGACAAATCCATGTTTATCTCTCACCCCTCCTTCTCCCTCCTCCCTCCCTCCCTCTCTCTAAAATCAATTAAAAAATTTTTTTGAGAAAATGCTGTATTATCAAAGAACAGAGATAACGAACACTTTTCTAGATAGATAAAAAACCTCCAAATTTCAAATGATATCTACTAATCGAGAGCTAAGTCAATTGAGAAAAGATTATACTAATACTGTAAGCAAAAAGTGGTAACCCGATGTTAGCATAAGTAAATACAAGTTTGCTTATGTATAGCAGTTGACCAATCAAACTTAGGTGTCTAAAATCAAACTCAGATATGAGACATTCATTCTTACAAGTCATCATAATCATTCCTTAAAATCACTAGTCTTGAATACTGTCCTTAACCAACCATGTACTCTTGGGACCTTAAAAAGAATTAAAGCACACTGAAATCTGGCATATTATGTACAGTTCTGATTGCTGCAGCTCCAAAGAGGCAAAGGAACTAGGGGAAGTAGAAGTGCGATAACAACAGATCAGGACCAACAAAATACTCAGAAAAGAGTCTGCTCTTTACAACCTGATCTTAAGAGAACTCATTAGACTTGGAATATAAAAAACAAATGCACCAAAACTTGTCTAACCAAATTAACGAGCTCAGTTGTCTAAACAAATTAAAGAGAAGCTGGGTCAACATCTATTCTAAGATTGACCTTGGGAAGGGTGCTCTCCCACAATATACACCTTGGAGGCACTGTTGATATACACCTTGGGGGCACTGTTGGCTCCACGGCTTTTATACTTTACTAGATTTATATTGAGCTTGATCCAGCAGAGCCATTCTTTAATTACTAATCCCTATTATATAAACCTCACTGCGCCCAGTGAGCAAAGGGTAGATTTACATACCCTCTGCTCCAACTAGGTTACGTATAAAAGTCATTTACTGCTGATAGTGATCCAACTCTCCAAAAGAAAATGACAATGAAACAATGACAAAAGAGTTTCTGGGTCACAAAACATGCTGAAACTGATTTTATTCTTCAATACAATAGTACCTGGGTTTTACAGAATTTTTTACTTTTAAAATTTGTCAATGTGGGAAAAATGAAGTCACATAAACAGTAAAAAAAATATTTTAATGTAATTAATACATGATACTTATTATAAAACTAGATATAGTTTGTCACCAGCATCTTAAAATTTAAGGTTAGGGTTTAATTTACTGAATGATATTCAGTTTACTTTGTGAGGATGCATGCTTTTTATCAGTTCACTTTATTATCTCATTCCATTATAAATAACCCTATAATTTTTTTTCCCCCTATGACGTGGGGGAGTATTAATTTAAAAGTGACTCACATTCAATTTGAGACCACCCCCTTCACCCTAAAAGAATAGGGAAAAAGATAAGAGTGAGGCTGTACAATTGATGTAAGTGCACCAACACAAATATTAAAACAACTTTTGATTTAATAGTGAAGTAAAAATGACAATTAGACATGAACAGTGCAATGTTAATTTTTGAAATAGAAATTAACACCAGATTTCAATAATCCTGCTAGTAAGTCAATGTAAAATGCTGAAGTTTACTCCCACATACATATAATAAGACACTAAGCAGGGTAATAAAAATTAACATTCTAGCTTTTATTGAACAATCACATTTTAAAAAAGATTTTATTTATTTATTTTTACAGAGAGAGGAAGGGAGGGAGAGGGAGAGAAATATCAATGCGTGGTTGCCTCTCGCGCGCCACCTCGAGTACCTGGCCCGCAACCCAGGCATGTGCCCTAACTGGGAATTGAACTGGCAACTCTTTGGTTTGCAGACTGGCACTCAATCCACTGAGCCACATGAGCCAGGGCTGAACAATGGCAGTTAAATAAAACAGTGAAAGTTAGAATGCAAGTGACCTGGAGTTCATCAGTAAACTTAAAAGTTAAAGCTGTGAATTTTAGCTGTAAGCAAGGTAGTTGTTTTAAAGCACACCAACCAGGCCACAGACACAAATTATGAAAGAGGGAGGGTTCAAAATGAGAAATGTAGTCTTGTGGAGAGATCATTTCTTGGAAGTAGAAAAGTAAGCCTGATGAGCAAATGGGACACCTGTAGCCACATAAAGAATTTCCAGAGTTGTATTTTGACTTTTGATTTCTACCAGTATCTTCCAGGGCTACTTAAGAAAGTCACATTTATATTAGCATCCATTAGTTCGCTACCACCACTGGAGAAAATTTAAATAAAAATTTAATTCTCTCGAGTTAAATGTTATCACCAAAAAAGCTTCCTCTCTCTTCCATAACACTATCATTAACCTAAGTTCTCTGTACAATAAATACTAGGAAAATGGAAGCAGATCAAGAATCATGCAAATTTAAAAGAGAAAGAATAGAAGCAACAAAGAATGAAAGAGACCAAAATGTACACAAAAATACACTGTTCATGATAAACCTCTATGCCGATCTAATAAACCAAGTCAGACTTACGGATCATTAGATAGTAAAACAGAAATCAATCTAAATTATGAAGCTTTCCCTTTTAATTAAAAAAAAAATTCAGGACCTTTCAAAGGCTGTTTTCTTAGCAAAAAGATCCTAATGGCAATCCACAAATAGGATAAAGTCTTCCCTGGCCCATTTTTCTACACACACCTTTTGGAATAGCATTTTAAAAATAACTGTGATAAAAAGACCAAAGAATACGGTGAGAATTAAGGGTTAAATATTTCTAAACAATACACAATTTTCTTTGTTAACAGATGTATCTTACTCTGAAAAGAACAGACACCTAATTCACATCTTTCATAACTAAAAATAAAATTTAAATACCATTACTAAATTTGCCAAGATTTATAGGTTATGTTGAAAATCAGTGCCTTAGTATTGGAGGGTTTTACTTCACAAGTACAGGTCCCCCCCTCCCCAAAAGGACTGAAGCAAGATTTGACGTTTGAATTACCAAAAATTTAAGTACACAGCTAACGCTAACGTGTGATAAACAGGAACGTCTGACATCGTAAGTAATTATTGTGTTAGCAAATGAAATATTTCTGGTAAACACTTAATTCTTTCAAAAAATCATTTCAGACTAATATTACAATTAAATTAAGCCCTAGGCACAAGATTTAAAACGAGTCCAGTACAATTAAGATGTATAACAGAATGAATAGGCCTGCCCAAATTACACTGCACATTACTATTTGAAATTATTGAAACTTTAACTACAAAATTTAAATGAATACCGATTTAATAATCTTTTAAGTAAAGAAATGTTTCTTATTTATCTTTTAATTCAAAGGACCTGGCAGAGCCTAAGTGTCTGGCAGTTTATAATCGCACATTTTTAAAAAACCCTAAAATTCCGCCAATTGAACCAAAACGTTCCTCAAGAGATTTACCTTCACTGTTAACTTAGAACACTAAATCCAAAAGTAAAATCCATAACCAACTTTTTTCTGCGTATCGATTTAGTAGTAAAAACTGACAATAAAATAGTACTTACGTTTCTATTGAATTTGGTGAAAGAATGGTACATATAAAACCTGTGCATATAAACAATCGCAGTGTTTATTGTAAGCTGAGAGCTGAAATGTAACATTTAGGAAATATCTGAGAAAAACAAGATCTCATTTCCAAGGTAATTTTGATGGAAAATTCCTGTTCACACAAAAACAAACCAAAACTCGTTAAAATAATAAAACCCCGTAGGGTGGTGAAGGCTCGAAGCCAAATGAATAGTTATAGCTCTGAGCACCTTCAATCTAGTATTACTGTTAAGCGAGTCCACCTAGAATTTACCAATAGCTACGGCTGACAATCAAACTCAAAATCAAACAGTTGAAACGCGCGCTCACATTTGTACAAACCACGCTAAGAACATAAAGACCTCCAGTGGGCTCCCAAGGTACAAGAGAACCGCCATCAGACAGGCGAGAAACGCGGGGAAAGGCTGCGAACACTTAAGACGCCTTTCATCATCGCTAACCTTCCTACCTCTCAACCCCTTCCCTGACGAGAAGTCCAAGCTGCCGCCTCTTTTCTGCGATAATCCCCCAGATCCCTACCTAGCCTCAGCGGCACTCCCGTAGCCCGCCGCCGCCACCACGCGCGGCCCCAAGCAGGTTACACAACGAAGCCTCCCAAACCGCATTCCCGGACTCCTCTCTTCCGCCCCATCTCTGCTGGCCCCTCGCGGCCTTCCCAGCCCGAGCCTGCCTTCCCCTACGGCGCGGCCGAGGCCCATCGAAGGCAGCGGCGCCATGTTCGCGGGGCACCAGGCCCGGAGACAGGGCGAGTACTGAGGGGGACAGGGCGTGAGCAGCGAAGGGCCAAGAACAGGAAAGGATACACGTTGAGACGCTGTCCCATTTCCTGGATAAGGTTAGCCGCCTGCTGGCGGTACGAGAGCTCTTTATCCGCCTCCACTCCGCAGCGGCGGCTCGGCGTGTTCTCCAGCTGTTCCCGAGTAAAGAACCAGCGAGAAGAAGCTCCACGGCCCGACGCCATGACACTTCCTCCTCCGCCCGCTCCCTCACCCACCCCCCTCCCCTGCCGGCGCGCGGACTCCTCGCCAAGGCCGTGCGACCCCGCCCCACTCCGCTCGCCGTAGACCACGCACCGCCTCTTTTCAACCCCTCGCCGCCGCCGTGCGCGTGCGCGGGGGCCGCCCTACCGGCTCTCACTAGCCTTTTGCTTTCTTTTTTTCTGCTCCTGCCTCACTTTCGCGTATGGGCCCATAATGCTCCGCGGCGCTTGTCATTTGGAAGCGCCCAAAGGTGGGGGTCGGCGGAAGGAAAACGTCGGCGCGCTGCATGCTGGATGTAGGATTGGCGAGGTAAAGGGGCGGGGTGGAGAGGAAGGAAGAGGTTGGTTTAGGGTACGGTGGCGAGAGAGGTAGTCGGTTGTGTGGACGGCTGCGCTGTGGTGCCGGTCGTTGGACTCTTGAGATGCCGCTGGGTTGCTTGGTCAGGAGTGTGGTGGCGCGTTAAAAGGAGAAAAACCTTCCTCCGTAGTGAAGAGCTAGAGCCTCCTCTTCTCTAACGTTGGTTCACGCAATCTCGTAGGTTCTCGACTCTTGGGTGGACAGCCTCTGCCCAAACAGTTGCCAGATCCACCAGGCTCTAGGACCTATCTGCGAAACAAGGCGTAAGAAATAACGCTCCACGTGTGTGTTGCACTTGAGTGTTTTTCCAACGTTATCTTGTTTGAGTCCCACAACCACGCAGGCCATTGGTTGGTTTTTTGTTAATTGCTTGCCAAAGGTTATGCAATTAGGAACTAGAGCAGCTGACTCTAGAATAGGTTTCGAGTCCATATCAATAGTTTTTAAACCCCTCTGTGGTTTAAAAAAAAGATTAGAAGAAGCAGACAGTGCAAGAGAGAATGCGTAACAATTTTGCCTTAGTATTCAATACAGTAACACCGCATATATCTGTTGATAAACTTCTTAAGTTCATGTAAGAAAATAGCGCAGAGCTCCACTCTGGGCACGGGTAGGTATGTGGCTCTGAACCAATGCCTATTGTGTTTGAAAAATTTTAACTTTAAAAGTTTAACATTGCAGAATGTAGTCAGACATACTTCTAAAAAGCAACTGGCATTATTTTTAAGTGAGTTCCTGATTAAAACTCCAGGCTTCTGTAATCCTTTGAGGGTCCCTGTGCTCAGCATACTGCTCAATGTTAGCTCTGTCTGTCCCCACCAAATTACAGTATCCATCTACTGATATGGTTGCAGTGGGCAGTTAAGAATAGTTGTCAAAATAACTCAATTTCTTACCTACTTTGCTGGCCTTACATCTTATGCTGCCTGGAAGTCCCAGGAATGATTTAAAGTGAAGTTTATAAAGTGCCAACTCCAATATTCATCACGATAAAAGCTTTAAACAAGTTAGGAATAGAAGGGAACTTCCTTAGCTTGATGAAGGCATTCGTAAGAATCCTACAGCTAGCATTATACTTAGTGGTGAGAAACTGCTAACTTTCCTGCTAAGTCAAGGGTATCTTCTCCCCCTACTCCTTTCAACTTTGTATTGGAAGTCCCTAGTTAATACAATAAGAAAAAATGATGAACAGATTGGGAAGGAAGAAATAAAACTAACTTTGTTCACAAATGACAATTGTTTATGTAGAAAATCTCAAAGTGTAAAAGCTGCAGGTAATAAGTGATTATAGCAAGATTATAAAATACAAGATTTGTATACAAGAGTCTATATATATCAACAATGTGCAATTGAAATTTGAAATTTAAAACAACACTTTACCAAAAGTAACACTTAGTGTGACTCTAACATGTACAGGATCTGTATGTAGAAAACTACAAAATTCTGATTAAGGAAATGAAAGAAAATGTAAACAGAGGGCTATTCTGGTTCATGGATTAGAAAACAGTATCATTAGATATCAGTTCTTTCCAACTTGATCTATAGATTCAATGTAATCTCAATCAAAATTTTAACAGGCCATGTTATAGACAGCAACAAATTGATTCTAACATATGGAAACACAAAGGATACAAAATAGCCAACATAGTACCAAAGAAAAAGTTGGACTATCCAACCTCAAAGCTACAGCAATGAAGACAACATATATCGGCAAAAGAAAAGATATGTGGATCAATAGACCAGAGTAGAGATCCCAGAAACATAACCACACAAATATAGTATACTGACCTTTGACAAAGGATCAAAGGCAGTTCAATTCAGAAAGGACAATCTTTTCAACAAATGGTGCTAGAATAACTGGACATTCATATGCAAAACAAAAAGAAAAGAAAGAAAGAAAATCATCTAGACACAGACTTTATCTGTCACAGTAATTATCTCTATATGAAACCTCTACATGAAAACATTGAAGAAAATCTATGCGACCTTGTGTTAGCAATGAGTTTTTAGATAAAATGCCACAGCGTTTTGCTTTTGCATCATTATCCATGAAAGAAAAAATTGGACTTCATTAAAACTAAAGACCTTTGGTCTGCAAAAGACACTGTTAAGAGAGTGAAGATACAAGGAGAAAAGCTTTGCAAAATGCGTAACTGATAAAGGACTTGTATCCAAAATATGCAAAGAACTCATATAACTCAACAATAAGAAAACAAAGACTCTGTTTTGAAAATGGGCAAAAGAGTTGAACACTCACAAAGAAGCTATAACAGATGACAAATAAACATGAAAATATGTTCATATTATAAGGGTATTCTCAACTGTTCATAACAGCAAAACACTGGAAGCATGATTGTTTATGATGTGAGAATTTGATGATTATGATACACCTGTGCAATGAAATACTCAGCTATTAAAAAGAAGTCATCAGAATGCTGGAAGAAAAAAAAAATACTCCCAACGAAGAAAGCTCTATCTTGCAAAGTCCTTCAGGAGTGATGGAGAGATGGAAGTTTGAGAACAATCAAAAGCTAAAAGAGCTCATCACCACGAGACTGGCCTCATAAGAAATGTTAAAGGGACTTTTTAAAGCTGAAAGGAAAGGGCTCCAATTAGTAACAGAAAAAGATGTGAAAGTGTAAATCTCTCAGGTAAAGATAAATAGTGTAAGAATAATTTAATGTAAAGGTGCTGGGTTAATCACAAAGTGAGTATGAGGGTTAAAAGACAAAAGTATTAGCAATCCAGCCTTCTGGCTAAGATGGAGGCATAGGTAGATACACTTTGTCTCCTCGCACAACCAAAAGAAGGACAACAACAAATTTAAAAGTAAAAAGTAACCAGTACTGCCAGATAATCGAACTGTATGGAAGTCCGGCAACCAACGAGTTAAAGAAGAAACATTCATTCAGACTGGTAGAAGGGGTGGAGACAGGCAGCCAGGGCAGAGAGGACGCTCTGCACAGCTGCTGGTGGAATGGGGTGGTCAAGGCAGTGGCTGGTGGATTGGGTGGTCCCACATTTACTTGTGAATAAAGATAAAACAAGAGGAAGAGCTGGGGAGTACAAAAGACTGTGCAACCTAGGGTTCTAGCATAGGAAAAGAAAGCCTCAAAACCTCTACCAGTAAAAACCTGTGGGGGTTATGGTGGTGAGAGAAACTGCCGGTCTCACAGGAGAGTTCATTTGAGAGACCCTCAGGGTCCTAAAACATACACAAACCCACCCACCTAGGAATCAGCACCAGAAGGGCCCAGTTTGCTTGTGGGTAGTGGGTAAAGTGACCGAAAGCCCACCAAGAGCCAAGCAAGTGACATTGTTCCCTCTCTGACCCCTCTCCACATATAGCACCACAAGGCAGTGATGTGGGTTGCCCTGCCCTGGCAAGTACTTAAGGCCTGCAGCTTACAATGTAATAGGCCTGCTGAGACAAAGAATATGACCAAAATGAAAGAATAGATCAAAGCTCCCAAAATAGACCTAAGTGGTGAGGAGATAGCCAACCTAACAGATGCAGAGCTCAAAACACTGGTAATCTGGATGCTCACAGAAATGGTTGAGTACAGTTGCAAAAGAGAGGAAAACATGGAGGCTATCCGAAGTGAAACAAAGGAAAATACACAAGGAATCAACAGTGAAGGAAAGGAAACCAGGGCTCAAATAAAGAATTTGGAGCAAAAAGAAGAAATAAACATTCAATCAGAATAGAATGAAGAAACAAGAGTTCACAAAAATGAGAAGAGATTTGGGAAACTCCAGGACAACTTTAAACACTCCAACAACCAAATCACAGGGGTGCCAGAAGGAGAAGAGGAAGAGCAAGAAATTGAAAACTTACTTGAAAAAACAGTGGAGAACTACCTCAATCTGGAAAAGGAAATAGACTTCCAGGAAGTCCAGGAAGCTCAGAGAATCCCAAAGAAGTTGGACCCAAGGAAGCACACACCAAGACATATCATAGTTACATTAACCAAGATTAAAGCTAAGGAGAGAATCTTAAAAGCAGCAAGAGAAAAGGAGAGAGTAACCGACAAAGGAGTCCCTGTAAGACTATCAGCTGATTTCTCAAAAGAAAGCTTGCAAGCAAGGAGGAGCTGGAAAGAAGTATTGAACGTCATGAAAGGCAAGGGCCTATATCCAAGATTACTCTGTCTGGCAAAGCTATCATTTAGAATGGAAAGGCAGATAAAGTGCTTCCCAGATAAGGTCAAGTTATAGGAGTTCATCACCACCAAGCTCTTATTAAATGAACCTTAAAGGGATTTACCTAAGGAAAAGAAAATAAAAAATATGAACAGTAAAATAACAAACTCACAACTATCAACAACTGAACCTAAAAAAAGAAAAGCAAAAACAAACTAAAGAAACAACTAGGACAGGAACAGAATCACAGAAATGGAGATCATATGGAGGGTTATCAGCGGGGAGCAGGAGGCTGTAGAATGGGGGAAAAGTTACAGGGAATGAGAAGCATAAATGGTAGAGAGAAAATAGACAGGGGGGAGGTTAAGAATAGTATAGGAAATGGAGAAGCCAAAGAACTTATATGTATGATCCATGGACATGATCTAGGGTGGGGAATGCTTGTAGGAGGGGGAATGCAGGGCAGATGGGAATAAAGGGAAGAAAAAAAATGGGACTTTATAGCATGATCAATAAAATATATTTTTAAAAAAGACAAAAGTCTTTTGTCTTATTAAAATAACTATACAATAATTTGTTAATGGATACACAAGATAAAAACATGTAAATCGTGACCTGAAAAATATAAAATGGGTGGGGGCTAAAAATGTAGGACTTTAGAATGTGCTCAAACTTAAGTTATCAACTTAAAACAGACTTATTCAAATAAAACAGAAACAGACTCACAGATACAGAGAACAAACTTATGGCTGCCTGATGCCAGCGTGGCTGGAGGGCTGGGTGAAAAGGAGAAGGGTTTAAGAAATACAAATTGGTAGTTACTAAATAGTCAAGGGGATATAAATACAGCATAGGGGATATAGTTAATAGTATTGTAATAGCTATGAATGGTGTCAGGTGGGTACTTGAAATATTGGGGAATACTTTGTAAAGTACACTATACTGTACACCTGAAACTGATACAAAAAATATTGACCGTCAAGTGTAATAGAAAATTATAAAATAAATAAAATAGACCTAACAAAAAGAAAAAGGCAGCTTATATGTGAAATGACTCCCAAAGTATTAAGTAGGAAAAAAATAAAGCAAGATGCTACTGTTTCAGTAAAATAAACAAAGGAATATGTACACACATTTATATAATCATAGACCATCTTTGCAAGAATACACAAACACACACAAAGGTAAAATTGGTTCCTTCTGGGACACAGGTTGAATTTGATCTTTTTGAACTCTTCTAATGTGTTCATGTACTGACTTTTCAAAAATAAACTTTACATTTTTTATTAGGTTGTGAGCAGTGTTTCATATTCAGAAATAGAAATTTCAATACTCTTGTCCAATTTTGATTGGAAAAAAGCCTCAAGTGTTACCTCTTTAAGTTCAACAAATTAAGCTAATCTTTTGTATGTAATTGCTTGAGTATAGGTTCAGGCTTTCTGGTTGGGAAATATAAATTGAGTTGAGTCAGAACTGGCCTCCTTTTTAAGAGAGGTGGAAAAGATGGGCAAGGGTAGTGTGTAAAAAGAAGAGAAATGCTTGAATGGCTATGAATGGTTCTTTGGAATCTGGTGGTGCTAGAATTTTTTTTTGGTCAGGGTTTATTTTGGAGTACTTATGCTAGATAACAAAGGAGAGAAAAGTCAAAAAAACATTTTCCTGAGAGTCGTTTTCAAGATTCTGGTTATAAGCAGTGTTGTTTCAGGGCCAGAAGGGTCTTTTAGAAATTCAACTCTAGTTACGTCACTCTTTACTTAAAAACCTCATTGCTTTTTGATAGATAAATTCCGCAACTGACCTAAGACCTCACATAATCTTGCCATTTTATACCGAGAACATCTTGCTTTATTACCTCTAGCCTCAGTGGTCTTATTTCTTGCCATGTTCTCTCCTGCCATAAGGGTGTCATTTATGCTATTCTATCCATCTAACACTCTTCTATCTTTTAGCTCTTGTCTGCTCTTTTTAAAATCCCATCTTAAGCAATATTTATTCTGGAAAGTCTCTCCAGATCTGACTAGGCCAAATTCCTTATTGTAAGCTCTCTACACACTTTATCTTCATTCATAGCTCTTGTCTTGGTAGCAATTTTATACAAAAATTGCTTATTTGATACTTGTCTCCCTAACTAGAATATAAGCACCAATGAGAACAGGGAACATGTTTATTTTTACTTATATTATCCCAGCACCTAGCATGGTTCTTGGTATGTAACAAACACTCAATACATACTGTTGAATGCGTGTGAATGAGTGAATGAAGTCATAGTTCCTGTTCTCAAGGAAGTCCCAGTCTGGTGGGAAGATAACAATTGCAATTTAAAATGAGAGGTGTTCTTTGTCAGAGATATAGGTACAATTTTTAAAAGGAGGATATATTGATCAATGAAATTTCCAAACCTAGCAACCACCACTTTAAGTCATGAGAAATTTTGAGAGGGGGAGTAATATGATTGGACATGTACTTCGGAAATTTTCCTCTGGCACCAGGGTGGGAGATGGATTATACCATACTAAGCTCAGAGAGGGGTATAAATAAGAGATCATTTCAATACTTTTGGTGAGAGAGGAGGACCTGACTTTATTTGGAAGCCATAAGGATGAAAGAATAGATAAGAATTAAAAGATATAAAAGTGGTAGAATTTATTGTGTTTATGACAGATTTGATATGAGTGAAGGAGAGGATTTAGGTGGCTGGGTGATGCCATTAATGAGAATTAGTACTTTAGGAACTGGAACTAACTTTTGGGATAAAGAGATTGAGTTACTTTTCAGCATATGATTCTGTAAAGTACCATACTATTATAGGTTTTCTTAAAAAATGCCTAAAGCTGTGAGGACTTCTTGAAACATTATCTTCCCTTGACTTCAGAATACCACATCTTTGTTTTCCTCCTATTTCACTGGCTTACTACTTATTACCCAATGCTGGCTCCTGCATCTGACCTCCAAGCTTTGGCAAATTCCAGGAATTAGTCCTGGGTTCTTTTGGTTGTCTCCTTTACTTTTTTTTCCAGGTGATTTCACCCAGTCTTATTTCTTTAAATACCTTCAATACACTGATGGCCTCTTCCCAACCTCTCTCCTGAACTCTCCAGACTGACCAGTAGACCCAACTGCTTACTAGACATTGCTACTTAAATGTCCAAGAGACATCTTAAATATAAGAAGTCCAACAACAGAACTGTTTGATTCCCTTCCCTCCCAAGCCTGTTTATCCCGTAGTGTTCCTCATCATGGTAAATGGTAATGAATCTAACTCAGCTGCACATGTAAATATGTCTAAAGTATGGATAAATTTAATACCATTAACTACATTGCAGAGGATTAATGTCCTCAGAATTATATGCACAGAAAAGTCATAGTTAGTTTCATTGATCTTTTTTATTGTCTTTTTTTAATTGTTGACGCTTTTACAGGTATTTCCATTTTCCTCCCCTTTGCACACCTCCACCCAGCCCTGCCCCCCTTCCCTGTGGCCATCACCACACTGTTGTCTGTGTCTATGAGTTATGTATATATGTTCTTTGGTTCATCCCTTCACCTTTCTTGCTGTCCTCTCCTCCCAGCTCCCTTCTGACAGCTGTCAGTCTGTTCCATGTATCCTTGCCTCTGTTTCCATCTTGTTTATTAGTTTATTTTATTCATTATAGTCCACTTATAAGTGAGATCATGTGGTATTTGTCTTTCTCTGGCTGGCTTATTTCACTTAGCATAATAATCTCCAGAATCTGGAGATTATTTTTAATTGCCTTTTTAAAAAAGAATTTTTATTTTTTAATAATAGTTGAATACAATATTATATTAGCTTCAGGTGTACAACATAGTGATTAGACATTTATATAGCTTACAAAGTGACCAGTCTAGTACCCAGCTGTTTTCTATTGTCTTTGTAGTATCTATTTCATTTATTTCTACTCTGATCTTTGTTATTTCCTTCGTTCTGCTAACTTCAGATTTCATTTGTTCCTTTTCTAATTCCTTGATGTGTAAAGTTGGGTTGTGTGAGATTTTTCTTGTTTATTAATGTAGGCATTTATCATTATAAACTGCCCTCTTAGAACTGCTTTTGCTTCACCCCATAAGTTTTAGTGTGTTGTATTTCCATTTTCCTTTGCCTCACAGTACAGTGGTACCTTGGTACTTGTCATTAATTCATTCTGGAACATGTGATGAGTGGCAAAACTGGCATGTACTGAATGATGAAGCATTTTCTCTTGTGGGGTGGTGGTGTGACTCACACAAGTTCTAGCAAGTGCAATGAGTCCCAAGCAAGTGTTGAGTGCTGAAGCATTTCTTTTCTTGTCAAAATGTGTCAAGTACAGGGTTTGACAAGTTCTGAAGCCAACAAGTACCAAGGTATGACTGTATTTTTTTATATTAATTTTTTTCTTCTTTGACCTATTGGTTGTACTGTAGTATGTTGTTTAATCTCCACATATACGTAAATTTTCTAGTTTTCTCCTTCTAACTGATTTCTAATTTCATACTATTTTGTTTGGAAAAGATGCTTGATCTTATTTAAATCTTATTAAATTTATTAAGACTTGTTTTGTGGCCTAACATATAACCTTTCCTGGAAAGCATTCCATGTGCACTTGAGAAGAATGTATGTTCTGTTGTTTTTGGATCAAATGTTTTGTATATACCTGTTAAGTCCAAGTGCTCTAATGTATTGTTTAAAGCTGTTGTTTTCTTACTGATTTTATACAGGAAAGAGCTGGTAGCAGAGTTTGTGAGCAAGGAGGAAAGAGGTAGGAGATGCTGATGTAAAGTTGGCCAGATAAGCAGCCCATGGTCAACAGTTTAGGTTTCTATAACTTTCATGGGAAGCCATTGGACTTTTTAAAGTAAGTCTGTGATATTCTCTGAGTTATGGTTATTTATTTACTTTTTTAAAGGAAAAACCGGCCCTGACTTGTGTGGCTCAGTTAGTTGGGTGTCATTCCACAAGTGGAAATGTTCGATTCCACAAAAGGTTGCCGGTTCGATTCTGGTCAAGGCACATGCCTGGGTTGCGAACTCATCTCCTGGTCGGGTTGCATATGAGAGGCCACCAATCAGTGTTTCTCACATTGATGTTTCTCTCCTTCTCTTTCTCCCTCCCTTTCCCTCTCTAAAAATAAATAAATAAAATCTTTAAAAAAATAAAAAAGTAAAGGATAAAACATATCAGCAGCTGTGTAGAGAATTATTTAAGGGATCAAGATTAGTAGTAAGGAGATGCAGCAAGAAATCACAGTGACTTGGGCAAGAGTAGTAGAATGGGGACGTGAGATGTCTTAACGTAGAGTCAACACCACTTGATGATGTATTGAATGTAAGGAAGAAGGAGGACAGGAAAAAAGGAAATCAAGGTTGACTTCCAGGTATCTGTGCATATGTGTGCCTTTGTGTACATGTATGTGTACTATAGTTTGTTTAGTCTCTTACATTTGGACAATATATATAATTTTTGGTATTTTGCAATAACAAATAATGCTGCAATGAAATTAGATTGATTCTTCACATCATACATAAGGACATCTCCAATATTGATTAGATCAAAGATTTAACTATAAGACAATAAAACTATGCAGGCACTAGAAGAAAAGATGAGTAAATTCCTCTTTAATATGCATGTAGAGAAGGGCTTTCTAACTATTACTGTTCTATTATTCAATTCTTAGGTTAAAATCTTTAAAGAGGCTTTCTCTGGTCTTACAATTTAATGTCTTATTCCCCATCCTCCCCTGTGTTACTCTCTTTACATTTCCCTGTTTTGATTTCTTCATCAAGTTTATCACTATAAGAAAAATTTCCGTTATTCTTTCTTCCCTCCTCTCCATTCTTTTTTCTTTTCCCCCTCTCTTTCCTTTATTTATGTTTCTTATCCTCCAGACTATAGGTTTCATCAAAGAAGGACTTTTGTCCTTTTTATTTACTTCTATATCCCAAGTGCCTGGAACAGTGCCACAGCTCTGGCACATCACATAAATACTCTGTGAATATGAATATAAATATGAATATGAATATGAACATACCCATTATCTGTCATTTATGATATTGACTAAAGTGATCAAGTTACTTTTCATAATAAAACAATTATAGAACACTGTATTAAAAAGTGGTCAAATATAGAATATTTGAGAAGGAATGGATATTTTCCCCAAATAATAGGGAAGGAAAAAAAATAGCATATGCTTTATGTTGCTGTTTTGTTCAACTTTTTTTTTTTTGTAGGCATATTGGAGTAATACACAGATTGGTGAGTGGGTAAAGTTCTAGGAAGCAATAGGAGTAGCAAGAAAGAGGTGGAGTAATGAACTAAATAGCATGAAAATAATGGAATGGACATAATTTAGCAAAAATAAGCATAAATTACATGCCAGTACTCAACTCTTGATTTTTCTGGGCTAATGGGAGTGAAAAGAAGTATTAATGAATCAAAGAAAGAAGGTAATTTTGCAAAATTATATTTGATTTTGGAATTCAGCCAGAGGTACATGAACCACAGATATTCATCACCCCTCCCAGGACTAAGTTTATTTTCAGCAGCCCAGGCAGGACCATCAATGAAGTGAGTAGAACAAGGCTACCCTGGTATTGCCTTGCTCTCAATCTCCACAGCTAGCTTTACACACTCTGCTCAGTATTTTTAATTAAAATAGCTTTTGGTAAGATTACCAAAGATTTTTTTGTAAGATTAAATTATAGACTGGAACTTTTCTCCAGAACAGATAAATGTTCTTTCAGTATGAAACCTATGTTCCCATAGTTTTGCATTCATATCTGTTTACCATCTTCAACTCTAAACAAGCCTTATCCATCCATCTAGACTCAGCCCAAGTTCCAACTTCTATGAAGATTTTCCCAAATGTTTGAGTCCAAATGAATTATACTGAAACTTCTGTGACATGTTGCATTGCTTAATAATTATTGCATAAACTTGTGACTTGCCTCCTTATTTGGACTATAATCTCCTACAGGTTATGAAATATGTACATTTAGTTGTGAAATATAAAGCATTTCCAGCCCAGTTCTGGGCCAATGGAAGGTGTTTAAAGTGAATAAAAATGGGTTATTTGAGCTCTAGGCACATATAATTGCTCAAAGTGAGAACCTACTTGAGCCCACTAGGATGAATCTGGTTTTGGTCTTCCTCCATATAAAGGATTAATGACATTTTGCTTTTTATTTCTGCAATTTTTAAAAATTGTTGTTCAAATACAGTAAAAAAACTATGATTCATTTACACAATGGAATACTATGCAGCAGAAAAAAAAGAAGGAGCTTCTACCCCTCACGATAGCATGGATGGACCTGGATGGAGAGCATTATGCTAAGTAAAATAAGCCAGGTGGTGAAGGACAAATACCATATGATCTCACCTATAAGCGGAATCTGCCATTAGTTTTTAAAGTGCTGGGAAAATCATTTTTGATTTGCATGTGATATCATGTGCTGCTTTTCAGAGTGAAAACACATGTGAGTCATTTTTTTGTTATAATATTAGGATATTCAGGGATATTCTATTTCTGGGTAAATAGTTCAAAATAGCATTTTAGTATGTATGTATGATACATATTTAAAAACAAAAAATATCTTCTTGAAAGATTGTCTTTGTAGTAAATTCGGTCATTCAAATAGTTTTCTCTCAAGACCCAAAAATGCTAAGGCATTGGCAGCTTTGAGTTTATCCTGAAAAAGAAATGAAAAGGTTTTATTTTAATGCAGTATTTAATGGTTGTTTTTAAGTACTTTACTGAGTATCTTTATAAAAAAAAATCAATTCCCCAGTGTGAGAGAAAAATATTAGCAGGTTAAACAATGACTCTCTTACCAAATTCCTCTTGACCTATACTTTTTGCCCCACAATTTGAAATCTATGTTTGAAACTTGGTAGTAGGAGGAAAGGAGGAAATTATAAGGTGGAGAGCCCTCTCAGGAAAATGCTCTTTGAAAACTTCTTTGGGCTCTCCAATGAATTTTAGGGACTTCCTGGAGGCAAAACAGAGAAAAAGTACAGTTTAGGACTTTGGGACAAGAGAGCTGGTGACAGCACTCAGAAGTCATGTAACCATCCCCCAGTTTCTATGCACAGGTATTGTTTTTTTGCACCACCCCCCCACCACTAGGTAAGCTCTTTCAGGGCAAGAAAAATGATATAGATGAAGAGTTTCAGAATATTGTACAAATATATACATTTATGTATTTCACATGAGAAAAGGACTGTCAAATTTTTCTTCACCTTCTCTTCACCTATAAACTAGATCAACTCCACAGAAAGAACTCCTGTGATTTGAGAGGTAACTTTGTGATACCCTAATTGATAGATGTCCAGTTTGCAAAGGTCAGGCATTTAGCTGAAGGTGGAAGGAAAAATGTATGGGGTTATATAACATCCATACCATTAATGTATATCAATATATCATGATCACTTCAGAGCTCAAAATCCAAAATTATAAAATGGATGCTGTCTTCCTAGAGATAACTATCTTTTTTTGTAATGGAACCTATATTTATTTACTTTGCAGCAGCTTTATTGACATATAGTTCACTTACCATGCTATTTACCATTAAAGTGTATAATTTAATGATAGGTAGTATATTCACAGAGCTGTGCACCCATCAATTTCTTGTCTGTTATTCCAGAGATATTTTATGTACATATAGGCAAATACTTATATTAGGTATATAGATATTGTTTTTTCACAATTGGATAGATACTATACACAAATATAAAGGTTGTTTGGCACCTTGCTTTTTAAACTTAATATATCTCAGAAATTGATTTTTAGTGTTTTTATGGATGTATAGATTCCATTGTATGGATATATTATTACTTATGTAACTATTCTCCTATAAATTGTTTTCAGTCTTTTATTACAGACAGTGTTGCAATATCTGTAATAAAATGTCATTTTAAATTTGTGACAGTACAAAATTTTTATACAAGTTATTTGAAAACTTGAAAGTGATAAGCACACAAAATTAAATGATAAAAGACATAAAATAATTATTATTCCATTGAACCCTTAATCAGGATATTTCAGGTAATCTGGTTTCAGTTTAATTTATATTAATTTTATAGAAAGTTTTTTATTTTCAGCCTCTGTTGTGAAAAAAAGTAAAATGATATCTTATTATGGCTTCCTACTTTAGTAAGAAAATATTTAACGATTTGAGACTTTAAATGCCATAAGGTGGGTAAGTGCCAAAGGGGAAACTTCCTATATAAAACAGTCTAAGGTTTCCCAGCTAATAACTTGCAACCAGTAAACATCATAATGGATTTTTCTTGGCATCTGTTAATATGCTTAGAACCTACTGAAAAGATTTGATGAGCTTAATCCTTAATGATTAAAGCAGAGAATTAGAGACCAAGACAACTTTTGGATTCTAGTTTAGGTGAAAACCAAGAATTATACAAAAGGATTATGATCAAGACTTTTGTAAGATTTGTTAAGAGTTTATATATCCCCCCCCCCCTTTTTTTTTTTTGTGGCCATCCCTGTTCCCTGGTAGTGATTGGTGGTGAAGCCCTCAAGAACTTGTTCTGTTGGGAGGTGGGGGTGGAATGGGAAAGGTATGGCAAAGGGGAGGGAATCTGAAGACAATGCTTCTCATTTTAACTCTTCTTGGTTCAGGAGCCTAAGGGGTAGAATTGGCAGTGGCAGCATTATGGCACATTTACCCACCCTCAAAGTCAAATGCCAAAAGAAAAAAATCTAGTTACTTGAGGTCCTTGGGTCCTTGTTAATCAAGACTTTAGTATCAATATTCAAATTACTAGAATGACTATAATTTTTGAGATCGGTCGACTTGTAAAGAGATGTTAAATGAAAAATTTAGACATTTTTCTTATTATTCATCTAACACACAAACATAAATATATTATTATGATATGCTTCTTTGCAGTTTTCTTCCTTCCATGAATTTAGTTGTACTAGGCTGACTTTCAGCTTCTCAGCTTCTTTTCCCCTTTACTAGTTCAGCTACTTCTGGTGATCCAGCAACAATTCTAGGAATATTGAATGTAGTGATTCCCTTGTTCTTTGTTATCACACATGAAAGTGCTTTGAAACCAAACACAATTAAAGCAGGAAAACAGGAAGAAATCCGTGAAGTAAAAGGCGTATACCTTTGTTTCTGCATCAAATTCTTCCATGGATTCTATCAATTTTCCAGGTTCTAGCTCACCTAGTGGAAAGGGGTAATCAGTCCCCAAGATGACTTTATCCTGAAAAAAGGAAATATATTTTTATCTATAACTTCTTAGAATGTAAAAGAACATCCTGTAAACTTAATTATATTTAATTATCACAAGTATTGTATGGTAAAATATCAAATTTCTTCCTGATTAATAGAAACACTGGCCTAAAAATTTAACAATTTAATGAATTCAAAACTCATTCTGTTATTTTCTCCAGCAGGTGTCGCTATGAGGTCTCCTAAAGTTGCAAATCAACTCCCATCTTCCCTTGACCCTCTTTTTTCAATAACTGAAATAAAGAACATTCATATACAAGAAGCAGGCATTTATTGGATAAAACATGCTTATGCCCTCAGATGAAATTAAGGATTTTGTATTTCTTAGAGTGATACATTGCAATTGATCCCACAATTTTTGAAAACATAGTAGAGTTGAAAGGAGAAAAAAAAACCCAAAACAATAAAACAATTGGATGAAAAGAGAACAACCTCCAAACAATTCCTGTCTCTATAAACTGGATCATTGTCTGTTTTTTGAATGATGTAGCTTCAAATTTCAAGCACATGGGCTTGAGCATCTACAAATATATAAAGCAGTATGTCAGGCAATGTTCTGTAATCTTTTGTGAATGATGTAAAGAAGAGATCCAACTTTTTTTTTGCATGTGGATATCCAGTTGCCCCCCTATGGTATATTGAAAAGACTATTCTCTCCGCTCTGAAATGTATTGACACTTTGTTCAAAATCACCTGATCTTTATGTCTGTTCTTAAGCCAGTACCACGCAATTTTGATTTCTGTGTCTATGTACGAAGTTTTAAAATTTGAATTGTGAGTCCTTTGACTTTTTTCTTCTTTTTCAAGACTGTTTGGCTATTCTGGGTCCCTTGAACTTCCATATGAATTTTAGGATCAGTTTTTCCATTCCTATAAAAAAAGCACACCTGGATTTTTGCTAAGAGTTGCATTGAATCTGTAGATCAATGTGCGGAGTATTGCCATTTAACAATATTGTTTTCCAGTCAATGGGATGTCTTCTTATTTATTTAGGTTTTCTTTAATGTTCTTCAATAATGTTTTGTAGTTTAGTGTTCAAGTCTTGTACTTTAGTTGAATTCATTCCTCAGTATTTTATTCTTTTTTGATGCTATTGTAAATGAAATAGTTTTCTCAATTTTATTTATGGATTATTCATTGCTAATATATATAAATACAGTTAATTTTACATATTAATTTTGTAACCCACAACTTGCTGAATCTGTTTATTAGCCTTCATAGTTTATTTGTGGATTCCTTAGTATTTTCTATATACATAGTCATGTCATTTCCAAATAATTTTGTTTCTTCCTTTCTAATCTGTATGCCTTTTATTTATTTTTCTTATCTAACTGCCCTGGCTAAATCTCCAGTACAGTGTTGAATAGAAGTGATAAGGACAGAACCTTTCAGTCTTTTGCCATTAAGCACAATACCATTATTTTGAGTACTTCCTCACTCTTAAGCACAAGAAGTCATTCTAGCTCATTTTGTACTTTATCTGTATTGAAACCAGCCTTTTCTCCAAGCAGCCCAGTTTCCTTACAGTGGAAAATGGTATTTAGAAACCAAGACCTGAGGACCAGATGTGCTAATTATTGTGGATACAGAACTGTGTGTATATGTGTATACACAGACACACCTATATTTTTATATCTATTTATCTATATTTATAACTATGTTCTCCAACAGGGAGACAACTGAATTTTATTAAATTTATTTACTCATTTTACTCAAGCTTAGAATGTACAGAAAGTATTTTCAGAATTGCTAAAACATACTGCTGCAAAAAGTAAAATTACTAGTTACAATTCAATATTTTAAAAGTAATAATTACAGAGTAAAATGTACAATTCTTAAGTGTTCAATTGGATTTTTAAAAAATCCTCACCCGAGGATATGTTTATTGATTTTAGAAAGAGAGAAAGGGATAGAGAAAGAAAGAGAGAGAGCGAGACATTGATATGAGAGAGAAACATTGATTGGTTACCTCCAGTGTGTGCCCTGATGGGCACTGAACCTGCAACCTGATGGGTGATATGTGGCCTTATGGGGCGATGGAACCTGCAACCTTTTAGTGAACTGGGTGACACTCCAACCAAACTGAGCCACCTAGCCAGGGCCAACTGGATAAGTTTTGACAAATGTATAAACCTGTGTTACACCCCTATCAAGATATAGAACATTTCTATCATCCTAGACAGATGTCTCATGTTCCTTCATTTAAAATTGTTTCCAGTTTTTGGCTATTTTGAGTAAAGCTGCTATGAATTTTCTTATAAAAGATTTTGTCTGGACATATGTATTCATTTCTCTTGGGTAAATACTTAGGAGTAACACTTTTGGGTATAGGATAGGAATATGCTTTACTAACAGTGTACAAAAGTTCTAGTTGCTCCATAACCTTCCCAACAGAGTTTCTGATCTTTTTGTTTTTGGTCACTCTAGTGATGGGTGTTGGTTCCTCATTTTGGTTTGAATTGCATTTCTCTGATGAACTAGTGTTGTGGAGCGTCTTTGCTTATTAACTTTTGTTACCATTTTAAAGAACTTATTTCCTTTTAGTTTCTTCTTTTTTTTTAAGTTTTAGTGATACATAATTGACACATAACACTGTATTAACTTTAGGTGTATAACATGATGATTTAATATATGCTGTAGTCCCCCCCTTATCCTCAGGGAATAGACTCCAAGACCCCCATTGGGTGCCTGAAACTGCAGATAGTACCAAACCCTATATATACTTTATTTTTCCTATATATACATACACACGATAAAGTTTAATTTATAAATTAGGCACAGTAAGAGATTAGCAATAATAACTAATAATAAAATATAACAATTATAAGAATACATTGTAGTAAAAATTATGTGAATGTGGCCTCTCAAAATAATTTATTGTACTGTATGTACAGAGTGGATACTCTGGAAGGGCTGGAGCAGGATGTTGTGAAATTTCATCCCATTTCTCTTAACTGTGTGCAAATTAAATTTTATGAATTGCTTATTTTTGAATTGTTCATTTAATAATTAGACTGCAGTTGACCACTAAAAATATTAAATTTTTCATTTAATATTTTTAGACTGCAGTTGACTATGAGCAACTGAAACTGTAGAAAGTGAAACTGATGATAAGGGCTACTACTGTGTATATATTGAGAAATGATCACCACAATGAGTTTAGTTGACATACATGACCTCACAATAAAAAGATTTCATGTGATAAAAACTTTAAGGACTTCCTTTCTTAACAACCTTCACATATACAGCACAGTATTGTTAACTATAGTAACTATGCTGTACATTACATCCTCAGAACTTATTTATCTTGTAGTTGGAAGTTTGTACCTTTAGACTGCCTTCACCCATATCCCCCTGCATTTTTAAACATGTTTTTAGCTGATAGTATATCTTTTGGAAATTGGCTGTTTAAGTCCTTTTCATTTTTAAATTGGGCTGTTTGTCCTTTTATTACTGAGTTGTAGTAGTTCTTTATTATGTATTTAATTCTTTTATCACATATATGTTTTGTGATGTTTTCTATCATTATGTGGCTTGTCTATTCATTTAATTATTTTTTCTTATGATAAACCGTTTCACTTGATGAAGCATAATGTGTTAATTTTGTTAAATGTTTATTGTTTTCTGTGTCTTGCCCAAGAAATTGTTGCTAGCTTTCAGGTTGAGAAGATATTCTCTTTTATTTTCTTCTTGAAGCTTTATAGTTTCCACTTTCAAGTTTAGGCATCTGACCCTTTTCAAATTCACTTTTTTTTTGGTACATCAAAACAAATAATTTTAATTAACTGAAAACATTAAATCTATGGAAATCTATGAGTCTACAGAAAAAGAAAATGTGTATTCACCATCATTTATGATGGTTTTAAATCAGCTTCTTACTTTGAAGACTGGTATCTAAAAGTAAAGAATTAAGAATAAACCAGTCAGAGAAAGGCAAGTACTATATGATTTCACTCATAGGTGGAATCTAATGAATAAAATGAACTAACAAGCAAAATAGAGACAGACTCAAAGATAGAGAGCAGGCTGACAGCTGTCTGGCAGGGTGATTGGGGGACTGAGGCTGTCTGGAGGGATTGATCGAAAAAGAAAAATGAAAGAGAAAAAACTCATGGATAGGGCAACCATGTGGTAATTGCCAGGGCAATGGGGGCGTGGTGGTGGAGGAAGGTATAGGGTATAAATGGTGATGAAAGTAAACTTGATGGGGTGGTCAACACACAATCCAGTTTATGGATGATGTGTTGTGGAATTGTTTCCTAAAATATTTAAAAATAAATAAATAAATGTAAGGAATTAAGCTTTGTCCTGTCATCTCAGAACTGATGTTTTTAGGAATTTTTAATTTTATTGCATATGCTATTATTTTAGCTAAGTAGGTAAATCCTATTTTTGAGATGTATCTTGCAGGACCTGCTCTCCTGGTCCTCGTGCTTTGGGCTCCCTGTGGCTGGATGAAACATGGTTCTTTCCTTTGCTCCAGCTGAGAGATTGGAACTGGTTTGGAAGTGGGTGAGGTTAGGAAAGCCACAACCCCATACTTCCCCATCATCTCATCCCTTACACGATACTCTGAGCAGGCACCCAGCTTGCCCATTCCTCTTAGTATAGTACACATCCATGTCCTCAAAAGACACTGATTCCTGGTGCCTCGCTCACTACTGTCATCATCTGACCCCTTTTATGTCCTTGTTTGGGGAAAGGTAAAACTCTCAGGAGCATGGGCTCTGGGTTCCTGAGCCTCTGAAGGATTTCAATGAAGAGAAATTTTGCTCACCATTCATTAACCCTTGCAAACCAAACCCTAATGCATTAAAAACAACCTCAGATGAAGTTTTGTGTGTGGTGTGAAATAGAGTCAAGGTTCATTTTTTAACCTCTTATATATCTACTAGTTTCGGTACCGTTTATGAAAAGGCTTTCATCAGAGGCATGGACACATGGATCAGACTGACAGCTATCAGAAGGGAGGGGGAAGTGGGGGCTGGATGAAAGAAAATGAAGGGATTAGACAGAGAACATATATGCATAACCCATAGACACAGACAGCAGTGTGGTGAAGGCCAGAGGGAAGTTGGGGAGGGACCTGGGTGGAGGTGGGCAGGGTGGGGAATGGGGACATCTGTAATAGTGTCAATAATAAAAGAAAAAAAGAAATGGCTTTCCTATCCTGTTTGTTTTTGTAACTTTGTCGAAAATTAAATCGACCAGGGAGATCCAAGATTGCAGAGGAGTCAGTGGAAGCTACACTAACCTATTCCCAGGACCAAACTGTAATTACAACTAAATTGTGGAGAAATCACCCTGAATAACCAACTGAACACTGCCTGGAGAGAAGTCTTATAACCATGGACAGACAGAAGAAATCACTTCACCACAATGATACTGGTAGGGAGTACAGAGAAGGTGCAGGAGGGCTGACTGGGCCCCCACAGGTAGTAGCTGAAGTTCTGGAGGGATATTTTAGTGGCCAGGGGTGGTTCTCCCTGAGAAGGGTGTGGTCTAAACCCCAAGCTGGGCTCCCTAGCCTATAGCAGCAGCACTGAGGAACCCAGCTAACATCCAACTGTGAAAAGCAGCAGGTGTTTTTGTCTGCCAGAGTGAGATGACTGGAGATGCAGAGAGCCTCTTAAAGGGCCAATGCACAAAATTTTAAAGGGCCAATGCACAAAATTTTGTTTTCAGCCACTTACCCTGAGCTCTGGCAGAGGGAGGTCAGAGTGGACTAGAGATGTGTGAGGTTAGTCTTGGGTTGGTAGCTCTGGGGAGAGAATTGAAGGAAGAGCCACCAGGATCCCTGTGCTGAGACATTCCCCATTCTGCAGAGGTCATCTTTCTCCGGCAGAGCACTCCTCTCCGAGTGGCATCAGCCTGAGGGGAAGCAATAGCCCTGCCTGCAGGAATTGCTCTGCCCCACCCTGTGGAGCTTAAGCTAGGCTTGCTGACTACAACTTGAGGCTATATCATTGATTAAAGTTAACAACTAAGGCGGATATCTGGGAGCTCTGAAACTTTAGCTGACTCTCCTCTGGGCCCAGTGCTCATAAAAGCTGGTTCTGTCTGCACACAAACAGGCCCAGCAGAGGGAGCCACAGGCTGTGGATCACTGATAGCTCCAAACGCATTGCCTAGGGACAGTCACAAATAGCATCTGACAAAGACGTGCACCAGAGTATTTGCAGATCTACCTAATACATAGGAACAAATACAAAAAAGCAGCCAAAATGGGAAGACAAAGAAACAGACCCCAAACAAAATAACAAGAGAATTATCCAGAAGAGCCAGATGAAATGGAGGCAAACAATTTATCAAAGAGTTTAGAGTAATGATAACAAGGATACTCAACAGCATGAAAAAAGACTTAGAAACCATGAAAAAGACTAGTCAGAAATAAAGACTACAATATGTGAAATAATATACTGGAAGGAGTAAACAGTAGGTTAGATGAAGCAGAGGATCAAATCAGTAATTTGGAAGACAAGGTAGAAAAAAACATGAGGCAGAGCAGCAGAAAGAAAAAAAAATTTAAAAATGAGGAGAAAAATTTTGGACAAGAAGCATAACAGCATTCACATCATGGGAATACCAGAAAGAGACAGAGTAAGTAAGGGATCAAGAACCTATTTGAAGAAATAATGACTGAAAACTTCCATAATCTGTTGAAGGAAAAAGACACACAAGTCCAGGAAGCTTAGAGAGTCCCAAACAAGTTGAAACCAAAGAAGCATATACCAAGACACATCATAATTGAAATGACAAGGCCTAAAAACAAGGAGAAAATCTTAGAAGTCACAAGAGAAAAGCAGGTATTTATCTCCACAGGAGCACCAATTAGACTGTCATCTGATTTCTCAACAGAAACATTTCAGGCCAGAAGGGAGTGGTGTGAAATATCCAAAGTGATGAAAAGCAAGGACCTACAACCAAGGCTACTTTACCCAGCAAGGCTATCATTAAAATTGAAGGAGAAATAAGGAGCTTTTTAGACAGGAAACAGCTAAATGAGTTTGTTAACATCAAACCAGTACTTCAACAAATATTAAAGGACTTGCTTTAAGAAGAAGAAAAGAAAAGCAGAGGAAAATAGTCTAACAATAAAATAACACTAAATATGTACCTATCAATAATCACCTTAAATGTAAATAAATGGCTTAAATGCTCCAACCAAAAGACATAGGGTAGCTGAGTGGATAAGAAAACAAGATCCATAAACATGCTGCCTCCAAGAGATACATCTCAGATTGAAAGATACACACAGATTAAAAGTAAAGGGATGGAAAAGGTATTTCATACAAATGGAAAGGAAAAGGAAGCTGGGGTAACAGTACTTATATCTGACAAAATAGACTTCAAGACAAATGCTATAGTAAGAGAAAAAGAAGGACATTACATAATGATAAAGGGACAATCCAACAAGAGGATATACTCCTACTAAACATTTATGTACCCAACATAGGAGCATCTAAATATGTGAAGTAAATCTTGATGGACATAAAGGGAGAGATCAACAGAAACAGAGTCATAGTCGGGGATTTTAACACCCTATTGACTTCAATGGATAGATTTTCCAGACAGAAAATCAACAAGGAGATAGAGACATTAAACAAAATCCCAGATCAAAGGGATTTAATTGATATCTCCAGAGCATTTCTTCCCAAAGCATCAGAATATATATACTTTTCAAACACACATGGAAAGTTTTCTAGGATAGACCACATGTTAGGGCACAAAACAAGTCTCAATAAATTTAAGAAGACTGACGTCATATGAAGTATCTTCTTTGACCACAATGCTATGAAACTAGAAATCAATCAGAAGAAGAACACTAAAAAACAAGCAAAGACATGGAAGCTAAATAACATGTTATTAAACAGTGAATGGGTCAACAACGAGATCAAGGAGGAAATCAAAAGATACCTTGAAACAAATGAAAATGAGGATACAACAACCCAAAGTTTCTGGTACACTGGGAAAGCAATCCTAAGAAGGAAATTCATAGCATTACAGGCCTATCTCAAAAAAAAAAAAAAAAAAAGAAAAGAAAAGAAAAACAAGAAAAAGCTCCACTAAACAATCTAACTACACTTATAGGAACTTGAAAAAGAACAAATAAAACCCAAAGTGAGTAGAGGGAAGGAAATAAAGATTAGAGGAGAAATAAATGAACTACATTCTTAAAAAAAAAATACAAAAGATCAATGAATCCAAGAGATGGTTCTTTAAAAATAGTAAACAAGGTTGACAAACATTTAACAAGACTCATCAAGAAAAAAAGAGAGAGAATACTCATAAATAAGATCAGAAATGAAAGAGGAGAAATAACTGACACCAAAGAAATACAAAGGAGTGTGAGAAAATATTATGAACAACTATATACCAACAAACTGGATAACCTGGATGAAATGGATAAATTCCTAGAAACATACAACCCTCCAAAAATAAATCAGGAAGAATCTTAGAATCTGAATAGACAGATTACACCTAGTGAAACTGAAGCAGTAATCAAAAAACTTCCAACAAACAAAAGCCCTAGACTGGATGGCTTCACAGGTGAATTTTACCAAACATTGCAAGAAGAAGTAACACCTTTCCTTCTCAAATTATTTCATAAAATTCAAGAGGAGGGAAGTCTCCCAAACTGAGGGTATGAGACCAGCATTATCCTAATTCCAAAACCAGATAAAGACCCTACAAAGAAAGCAAATTATAGGACAATATCCCTGATGAACATAGATGCTAAAATCTTCAACAAAATATTAGCAAAGTAAATACAGCAATGCATTAAAAAGATCATACACCTTGATCAAATGGGATTTATTCCAGGAATGCAAGATTGGTACAACATCTGCAAATCAATAAATGTGATACACCACAAAAACAAAATGAAGGATAAAAACCACATGATCATATCAATAGATGCAGAAAAAGCACTTGATAAAATTCAGCACTCATGTGTGATAAAAACTCTCAGTAAAGTGGGAATAGAGGGAACATACCATGACATAATAAAGGCCATGTATGACAAACCCACTACCTACATCATACTCAACAGGCAAAAACTACAATCATTCCCTGTAAGATCAGGGACAAGACAGGAATGGCCACTTTCACCTTTCTTTTCAATATGGTACTAGAAGTCCCAGCCACAGGAATCAGTCAAGAAGAAGAAATGAAAGGTATTCAAATTGGAAAGGAAGAAGTAAATGTGTCTTTATCTGCAGATGACATGATACTGTACATAGAGAACTGCAAAGATTCCACCAAGAAACTACTAGAACTGATGAATGAATTCAGCAAAGTAGCAGAATAAAAATTAATCTCCAGAAATCAGTTGCATTTTTATATGGGAATAATGTACTAACAGAAAGGGAAACTAAGAAAACAATCCCTTTCAAAATTGCTACAAAAAGAATAAAATGCCTAGGAATAAACCTAACCAAGATTTAAAATACTTGTACTCAGAAAATTATAAAACATTGAGGAAAGAAATTGAAGAAGATACAAATAAATGGAAGCACATACTATGTTCATGGATAGGAAGAATTAACATCATTAAAATGTCTGTACTACCAAAAGCGATCTATAGATTCAATACAATTCAATGCAGTATAGATTTGATGATCTATTTCACAGAACTAGAGGAAATATTTCAAAAGTTTATGTAGAACCATAAAAGGCACCACAGAGCAACAGTGATCCTAAGAAAGAACAAAGCTGGAGGAATCATGCTACCTAATATCAAACTATATTATAAGGCCATAGTAATCAAAATAACATGGTACTGGCATAAAAACAGACACGTAGATCAATGGTACAGTATAGAGAACCCAGAAAAAACCCACACCTTTATAGTCAATCAATATTCGACAGAGGAAGCAAGCACATAAAATGGGTTAAAGATAGTTTATTCAATAAATGGTGTTGGAAAAATTGGACCAATATATGCAGAAAAATGAAACTAGACCACCTTCTCAGACCACACACAAGAATAAATTCAAAATGGATTAGAGTCTTAAAAGTTAGACCCGAAACCATAAAAATCCTAGAAGAACACATAGGCAGCAAAATTTTGGGCATTGCTTGTAGCAATATTTTATCAAATATATCTCCCCAGGCAAAGGAAACAAAAGAAAAAAAATTAATAAATGTGACTACATCAAACTAAAAGTTTTTGCACAGCAGAGGAAATCAACAAAATAAAAAGACAAACCACAAAAGAGGAGACCATATTCACCAATTCATCTGATAAGGAGTTAATATGCAAAATTTATAAAGAACTTATAAAACTCAACACCAAAAAAACAAACAACCCAATTAAAAAAGTGGGCAAAGGACCTGAATAGACACTTCTTCAAAGAGGACATACAGATGGCCAATAGACATATGAAAAGATGCTCAATGTCACTAATAATCAGAGAAATGCAAGTTAAAACCACAATGAGGTACCATCTCATACCTGTCAGAACAACTAACATCAGTTAGTCAACAAACAAGTGCTGGTGAGGCAGTGGAGAAAATGGAACCTTTTTACACTGTTGGTGGGAATGCAGATTGTTGTAACCACTGTGGAAAGCAGTAGGGAGATACCTCAAAAAATTAAAAATGGATCTGCCTTTTGACCCAGTGATCCTACTTCTGGGAATATATCTGAAGAAACCCAAAACTCTAATTTGAAAGAACATAAGCACCTCTATGTTCATTGCAGTGTTATTTACAATTGCTAAGATATGGAAACAGTAGATATACCTGTCAGTAGATGAGTGTATAAAACAACTATGGGACATTTACATAATTGAATACTACTCAACTGTAAGAAAGAGCAAAATTTTACCCTTTGCAAGAGTATAGAAAGACCTAGAGAATATTATGCTAAGTGAAATAAGCCAGTCAGAGAAAGACAAATACCGCATGATTTCACTCATATGTGGACTCTAATGAACAGATTGAACTAACAAGCAAAATGAGAGACTTATATATGGAGATCAGATGACAGCTGGGGTAGGGGGATGTTAATGGGTAGAGGGATTGGGCAAAATGGAAAATGGGCTCATGGACATGAACAGTGTGCTGATTTTGGAGGAGGAAGCGGGGAATAAGGAGACTAAATGGTAATGGAAAAAGATACAATAAAGATTAAATTAAAAAAATTAATTGACCAGATAAGAGTGAGTCTATTTCTGCACTCTCTAACCTACTCCATCAACTTATTCACCATTCTATGTTGGTACTACATTGTGTCAATTGCCACAGTTTTATAGTAGCTGTTCAAGTCCGATAGTGCAAGTTTCCAACTTTTTCTTTTTCAAAATCATTTTGGCTCTCTGGTTTTTTGCATATGCCTATACATTTTAGGTTCAGCTTGGATTATGTGAATCTATAGATTAATTTGGAGAAAATTGACATCTTAACAATATGGATTTTTTTTTTCAGAAACAGACATGTCTGGGCCTGGATGTAATGGGTCACTAAACTTTAAACTTTCCCTCTATCTCATTTCTTGCATCCATCACTTACACCGCACTTGCCCAGTTTCTTCCTTAACTCAGGCTGTTACCATCTCTTAGGTCATCCAAGTGTGGTCTCTGTACTCCCAAACCACCCTGTATACACTTTTATTCATAGTACTTTTTTACATTTCTATGAGCTAATCTCTTATAATAATAGTAATAATATCTAACAGTTACTGATTGCATACTACGTGCAAGATGTTGTTCTAAGCTATTTGCATTCATTAACGCATTTAATCCTCACAACCTTTCTGTGGGATGATTTTTATTATTATTCCTATTCAACAGATGAAGGAACAGAGGTGACAACTAAGTTGCCTAGAGTTGCACAGCTAGCATCTGGTGGAGCCAGGCCTGTGTCTCTACCTCATCCACTCAGCTAAGAACTGGGACAGATACAGTGTCCCAGCTCTGAGCCAAAGGCATGGTATACAGTCAATGTTCACCGAATTAAACTGGGCCACTACTATAGTTTTCTAACAGCTCTCCCTGAGATCACTCATTCATTTCAATTCAGTCTCATTCATTTCAATCAATACTTTGCACTGGAGAGAATGCTACTTTAAAAATACAAATCTGGTCATGACACATCCCTACTTAAAATCCTTCAATAATTTCCCATTATCCAGAAAATAAAGCCCAAATTCCTTAACATGGCATGTTGCCCCCAATACATGTGATAAAGTTGTCCCAAACCTGAGTTGGAGTAGAACTGTGGCTTGTTATGACTAGCTGCTCTGCCTTGGAAATAATTAGCATTCTTGATATAATTCTTCTTCTTCCCCTCTCCTCCTCCTCTTCCTCTTTCTTTTTTTCTTTTCAGTCTAACAGAACTATCTAATCATTTTATCCCCTATAAAATGTCTCTGCCAAGATAGAATCTTTAAAATGGACTTTTGAGAAAGCCTCTTCCTTTGAAACAAGTTAGAAATAAAACTCTGACATGCGCTTATAATCAATCTGAGAGTTTAACAAATGTGTGTATTGAAGGGATGAATATTTGATTGTATGAAAGAGGAAGGTCTGAATATTACTAGGCCTGAAATTAAATGTATTTTAAGTACTCTAAATTTGAACTGTCTTGAGGATGTGACACTTTGATTTCTACCAAAAAATGTTTTCCTAGGTTTTATGAATATATTTACATGAAAGAATGCAGTAAAGTACATAATAAAATTTAGAGAAAGGCCATGATAGTCTAACAATTATATCTAGATTCTTATATTCATTACTGCATAACACCTGCTGATAGAGGCCCCAAAGACCCAAAGTTATGTCTACTCACATCTGTGCCAACAGCTGATCTTGTTCTGAACTGCCTGCTTAGTATTCACTGGGGGTTCATTTGTCCATGTTTCTACTCCTTTTGCTAAAACTGTTTACAATTCCAGAATATAACATAATTTTTAAAAGTCCCATGCTTTTAAAAATTACATTTTACTTTTGTCATGTATTCACATACATTAACTTGGAATTGAAGTGTAGAAATTAATGAATTTTTTCTCTAGTTCAGAATCCTTTCATTCCGAGTATTATGGCCTTCTAGGATTTAAATACATTTTAAGGAAGGGGGCTTTATTCTGTTTCATTGTGGAGAAAGCAAATGACTGTAAAGCAGAAATGAAAAACACTACCCAGCAATTTGTCCTTCCTAGTTAAGATACTTCCTTGCACTCCCCCCCCCCCGCCCCCCCACCCGCTTCCTAACTTGATTTTGGATGCCGGTTGCAGAACACCAAACTTATGGTTTGGCAGCATTTAATTATTATTTGTAGCTATTGTTCACAACTCCTCTCTATAGGAGGTTAAGTATCTTCTTGTAACGACCTGGTTTGTAAATTTTTCAAACACCTATCTGTCTGTACACCTTTCTTTTTTTCTTTTAAAGATTTTATTTATTTATTTTTAGAGAGGGGGCAGGGAGAAAGAGAGGGAGAGAAACATCGATGTGCAAGAGATACATCAATCGGTTGCCCCTCGCATGCCCCCAGCTGAGGACCTGTTCTGCAACCCAGGCATGTGCCCTCGCTGGGAATCGAACTGGCAACCTTTCAGTTTCCAGGCTGGCACTCAGACCAGTGAGACACACCAGCCAGGACTGTCTGTATACCTTTTATTGATACTTCTGGTAAAATTTAGACCATTTTCAACTTGTTAGTAATTTCATAAGGGAGAGGGAAGTAGGCATGAAAGAACTGGAACTGGAAATGAAGTTCTTGTTAATTGCTTTGTTTGTTCAGAGGCAGAAGGGATAGCAGGGAAAAGATGGGGAGAAGAGATTCCTTAAGAGTTGTATGGTCCTGTAGGATGAAGGTCTCATACTCTATTGCTTAATATCCGTGTCTACTTGATGGATGCTTAATAAATACTTGAGTTAAAAATACTTTTTTATTTCTATTTCTATTTCCTGTTATCTCACAACTGCAAATTAATTATATTTTAAATAGATTACATGCAGAATCCTGAGTAAAGAGGCACTGTTACATGGCCTTGGATGACTGTTGCATGTTTCCTGTAGATCCAAGCTCCTGGGATACCTAAGACTCTTCTGACATCTCAGGTCCCAACTACTTGATCCTGACCTCCTAAAAGCAAGAACTTTCTTTTGTCTCCTTGTCTGTGGTTTAAGAGTTTATTCCCTTGGGATCACTCATGAACCAATTTTTAAGAATATCTGTGCTAATGTAATATTTGACAACATCTACGTTTTAGTAGGATCTTTCTAAAGACTATTAAATATAAAAGAATAATTCTAAAGGTGGGCATTTTGGGTACCATGGCTTGCTCTTTTGGGATCCTGAAATTATACCTTCTATATAGACACTGGGTTTCTTTTTTAGGCAGTAAAGCAGGGAATAATCCTGATTGATTTCTTGGCACCAAGAATCTGCCCAATAGATATTTACCATCCTATAGTTAGCAGCACACATATCCTATGAGGCCAAAGACTTACTGAGCTGATCATAATAGTGATTAATATTCCTGCCAGGGAAGAGAAATAAACTGCTCACCTGCTGGGATATATTAATTCTTTTACATTTGCAGGGAATGCTGTGAACACTGAAAGATGTGGCTTATTAAGTAAGTTCAAAATGTGGAGGATAATTCATTTGTCTTCTGGAAAAGGAACAATTAACTATCTTCTTATTAGCATATTTCATTAGCAGCATTTGCAGTAAATACAGCATAACTCTGTTATAACATAGCTTACTATGCAAACATTCTAGTATACCAACGATTCAGTTTGTTACCTGAGACATAATTTTCTAAAGAAAGATAATAATACTTTCTGTTTTGCCAGGTGTAACTCAATCAATGCAAAGTAAGATTAGCCTTATATCCACAAGATCCTTACACAACTGAATCAACAAACTTTATTAACACCAACTTCTGTAAAGCACTAGATACTATAAACCACTGACATTTGTATAGTCCTTTGGCATAGTATATATAGCTCCACACATCAACTCTACCTGGTTATTATGTACATTTTACAGTTGAGGAAACAGGCTGACAAGGTAAGTGATTTGATGTTGAAGGTCACCCAGTTAACAGGTGGTAGAGCCTGGACTTGACCTCTCTCTCATTTATTACATCTTCTTGAAAAAGTAGTAAGTTATACTCTTGTTCTCAGGAGCCTTTCAGGCATCAAAAAGGGCTTCATTCTATTGAGAACAACAGTGCACAGGAAAACATCATTTAACTAGAATACAGGTTGGAGAGGTTGCTACAGACATAAGTATTAAAATACATTTATATTTTAAGTCAGGTGGAAATATTCCTAATACATATGATATGCCCTACTGCCTAATATGTAATAAAATCCTTCTTTGGTGATAAAAGATTTTTTCATTGCTTCCTGGTCATCCTAACATTTTAGAACCTCTGAATAGAGCAGTGCTGAATGTTGAAGGAGGCATGGAGCCCTGGCTGGTGTGGCTTAGTTGATTGGAGCGTCATCCCATACACCAAAAAGTTGTGGGTTGGATTCTCATCAGCGCCCAGTATATGTTTGGGTCATGTTTTCTTATCCATTCAGCTACTCTGTGTCTTCACTGGAGCATTTAACCATTTACATTTAAAGTATTATTGACAGGTACTTATTCATTTTTTTCCTTAGTATCTGTGTTCCTCTCTCTCTCACTCTTTTTCTTCATCTTCTTAAAGCAGTCCCTTGAGTATATCTTGCAATGCTGGTTTGGTAGGGGTGTATTCTTTTAGCCTTCCTTTGTCTGAGAAACTCCTTATTTTGCCTTCCATTTTATTTGAGAGCCTTGCTGGATAGAGTAGTCTTGGTGCCAGATCTTTGCTTTTCATTACTTGGAATATTTTTTGCCATTCCCTTCTGGCGTGTAGTGTTTCTGTGGGGAAGTCAGCTGCTAGCCTTATTGCGGCTCCCTTGTATGTTACTTCTTGTTTCTCCCTTGCTGCCTTTAAGATTTTCTCTTTGTCCTTGACATCTACCATTTTAATAATGATGTGTCTTGGAATGAGTCTCTTTGGGTTCCTCTTGAATGGGACCCTCTGTGCTTCCTGGACTTGTGTGAATTTTTCTCTCCTCAAATTAGGAAAGTTTTCTAACATTTTTTCAAACAGGTTTTCTGTCCCTTGCTCCTCCTCTTCCCCTTCTGGTATTCCTATTATACAGCTATTATTATGTTTCATGTTGTCCTGCATTTCCTTTAACACCTCTCGATTCTTTCTGAGTCTTTTTTCATTTTCTTGCTCTTTCTGGGAGTTTTTTTCTACAGTGTTATGCAGTTCGCTGATTCGATCCTCTTCTTCATCTAGCCTGCTTTTGATTTCTTCTATTGTGTTCTTCAATTCAGAAATTGTATTCTTCATTTCCTCTTGGTTCTTATTGATAGTTTCTGTGTCCTTTTTCATGCTGATAATAGTTTGCAGTCAGTTCCTCGTAGTTTCCCTGTAGTTTTTGGTAATTCTCACTAAGTTCACTGAGTTCATTGAGCTTCCTTATAACCATTGTTTTGAACTCAATGTCTGAAAGTTTATGTGCCTCTATTTCATTTAGTAGTCTTTCTGGGGATCCTTCCTTTCCTTTTGATTTGGGGTTGTCTTTGCCCTCCCATTATTTGGCTACCAGAGCAAAACCACAAAGCCGAGGAAACAAACCCACGTTCTCAAAAGAAACTACCCCCTTCGATCCCACTATCAACAGCAAATGAACCAGTATTAAAAAGGCCATAAAGAGATTAAGACTATTGTAGGAAAGGAGAGAAATAAACTATAGTATAAAATCTAGTAATTTACTGTGCACCAACTTGATAGATAAGAAATGAATGTTAAAAAGCTATGTAGTAAAGAAAATATCCCAAATCATGGAGAAGACCACTGTGGATTTCATCTCAGTAGCCTCTGGTATTTACTGCTGTTTTTTCTTTCTGGATCCACCTCTGGCGATGTCAGATGTTGACCCCGTCCAACCTTAGGCAGTCTGTTTGAGACTTCCAGGGATCTACTGCCTGTGGCTGTCTCCTTCAGTTGTTAATCTAGTCACTCTGAGCTCTGCAGTCAGGCTTAAGTACCATAGGATGGGGCAGAGTCCCTCCTGAGGTGGGGTCTATTATTTCCCCTCAAGTTGTTGCTGCTGGGAGGGGAGTGGTCTGCCTGAGCAGGATGGCTACTGCTGTAGGATGGATGGCTCAGCACTGAGATCCCTGCAGCTACTCTCTGTTTTTTCCCCAAAGTCTTCATCCCCAATCCCTCCTCAGTATCTCTAGTCCACTCTGCCCCACCTTTGCCAGGGATTTACTGTCCGTGGCTGCCACTCTGCACTCCGCAGTCAGGCTTAAGCACCACAGGGCCATGGCAGACTTCTTCCTGGCGGTGGGGCTATTGTTTCCCCCTCAGGCTGCTGCTCAGAAGAGTGGTCTGGCTGAGCAAGATGGCTGCTGCCATATGGCGGATGGCTCATCACTGGGATCCTGGTGGCGACTTTCTCAGTTCTCTCCCCAAAACCTCCATCCTCAGTCTCTCTTCAGGTGTCTCTAGCCCACTCAACACCTGCATTTGCCAGAGCCCAGGATAAGTGGCTGCAAATGAGAATTTATATGTTGGCCCTTTAAATGTCTCTTTGTATCTCTAGCCGCCCTTCTGTTGCAGAGAGCAACCCTGCTGCTTTTCGCAACTGGCTGTTATCTGTGTACTTTTTGGGCTCTGGTGCAGTAGGTGGGGATCCCCACTTATGGTTTAGACCCTACTCTTCTCAGGGGGATCTGAATGGCCACTTAAATATCCCTCTGGCACTGCTGCCTGAGGGTGCCCAGCCAGCCTTCTCGAGTCTCTGTGGCACTCCTTATCAATCATGTTGTTCTGAAGCGGATTCTTCTGTCTGTCTGAGGTTATAAGGCTTCTCTCTCACTATTGTTCAGTTATTTGTTCTGGGTGATTTCTCCACAATTTAGTTGTAATTCCAGATTGGTCCTGGGAGGAGGTCTGTATGACTTCCATTCACTTCTCAGCTTTCTTGACCCGCTATAGGCTCTCTTTCTTTCTTTTCTTTTGATAAATTCTCCATAGAGGATCCAAATCCTTATTTTATTTTATTTTTTAAAATATTCCATGCCTTTTTACTCTTAGTATTTTCTTTAAAAATTTTTTTCAGTTACATTTTGTATTACTTTCAGGTGTACAGCATAGTGGTTGGATAATCATATACTTCATTAAGTGATCCCCTCAATATTTCTAGTACCCAACTACCATCATACATAGTTATTACAGTATTACTGACTTATATTGCCTATGCTCTCCTTAACATTCCCATTACTATTTGTACCTACCAATTTGTACTTCTTAATTCCTTTACCTTTTTTACCTTGTTCCTCAACCTTTCTACCTTCTGGTGACCATCAAAATGTTCTTTGTATCTCTGAGTCTGTTTCAATTTTGTTTGTTTATTTATTCTGTTCTTTAGATTCCACATGTTAGTATTTGTCTAAGCCTTATTTTACATTATTGTTTCAGACAGAGTCATGTTTTGTTTGTTGTGAAGTTTAACTTGGGTAGTATTTTTTTATCTCAATTTTTAGTGATTTTATAATTCTGAAGTTGCTAATATTTTAAGAAGGTTCAAATAGCTTGCAAATTAGTTGATATTGCCACAGTGGTCTTCACTGTAATTTCACTCTTCAAAGTCTGTATGCATCTTTAGCAAATGGTTTTATTGAACACTTACTATGGGACTGGAATTGTGCCATACATTTTATGTGGTTCTCTTATTTTACCCTGTCAACAACCCCAAAAGTTAAGTACTATTTTATCTTTATTTTATTGATAAGGAAATTGAGGCTTAGAGGGATCAAATAATTTACTCAAGATCTATCTCTCATAGCTATGACCACAGTATAGCATTAACGTCTTAGCATTATTCACTATTTGATTCAGAAGATGGAATTTCCAGGACTTTTTTTTTTTAACTTCATCTTAATTCCTATTTTTATTTCTACATTTAAATGTATTATAATTTTTCACCACATTTCTCAGGTATGCAGAAACAAATCAATAAGTTAATAGAAACCACTGAAAAGTACAAACTACAAACAAAAGACCAGTAGCAGTAGTGAATTCAATTTGGAGCAGAATATTGTGTGTGAATGACATATGAATAGTCCTATAGTTCCTCCATTTCCAGGGGAATTATGATAATACTTGGTTGAAGACGAAGCCCGGATATTTAGAAACTTGGGAAACAGACACTGTCATTAAGAGAGTTTATTTATTGTAATGCTTATATGCTTTTAAAAATAACTTTAATGCCTAAAATCGTGCTTCTAATATTGACAAGGCACTGTCAAAGATGTATGTTTGAACAAAATTATTTTATGAAATATAATGTGGAAAAGTAATATTTATAAACTAACACGTTATGTGACTTTAAATGTTTTAAATTAATAAATTTTAGAAGTAGGAAAAAAAATCAAAGACTCTAAAATGTGTATAACATCTTCTTTCCACTTTCAGCCCAAGCCAGAGTATTAGAAAATTCTTTACTTTCTGAAAATTCATCCTGAGCTCCTTCTACTGTTATAATTTCTGCTGAGCTGTAATTGCCTGTAACTATAAAAATGATTTCAGGGAGCTGCAAGATAGGCCATGCGGGGATGCAACACAGGTAAGATACATTTTTGGTGGTTGTTTTTTCTTTTTTGACAGAAAGAGAGGAAAGTTCGAGACCAATATTAGTACGTATAACCACACTGGATTTTCACTTGTTCTTTATGACATAACGAGCTTGCCCTAAAATGTTAATCAGTGCACTGTTCTCTTTATGAAGAAAGACTTGCCATTAAAAACAAAAGTCATTAAACTGGCACAAGTTCCTTCTCTCATCATGGATTGGTAACGAACTCTTTGTGGACTGGTGTTAGTCTGAGGATCACAGTTTAAAACTTTGCTAATAAGATGATAAAGAGATTTTTAAAAGACATATACCCATGAAGATAAACAGAGCAGGGTAGAAGAAACAATAAGAAAATTTCAGAAACTGGAAAGCAGATGGACAATAGTAACTGACTTTCAAAGATTAAGAAAGCAAAATTCTTAGTCACTATAAGCCAAAAAGTAACTTGACTTATATTACTAAGCCCTCCAAATATCTATAATTGACAGCACTATGTTCCTCTGGAATTAGAGACAAAGATGAGACTGAAAACCAGGATATTCATTTTAAGCCTGTGTAAGAAGTAAATTCTATAGACACCTCTGTGATTCTGCTTAGTCCAGAGTCTGCCTTTCCCTCACCCTGGCAAAAGACTCAAAAGAGGGTGAAAGGGAGGGTCTTAACTAGGGAGATACCAGACACAGCGAGAGTGAGGGGACTGTTCTGAAAGCAGGAGGGTTAAATGAAAGTTTACTTATTAAAAATTGAGGTTCCCAGACTTTTTGCCCTACTTAGTTTCTAGAATACTGGCAACTAGGCCTTTACCACTCAGAGAAGCAATTGGAAAAGCTTCTCTGGGAAACTGATAAATCAAAAAGGAAAGACTAAATTTTTAGAGCTTCCAAAGTCCATGGCTCAGTTGAATTACTCTATAGAGAAGACCACACCTGATAGGCCCCATTGTTTTGCAGAAACTTTTAATCACCTTTTCAGTGACTGCTGTTAAATAGGGGCTGATAGCCAAGGATTACAGACATTTGGGGAAAACATTTAATATGAAAGACTGAGATGTTTTTAAAAAGAGAAAAATGCCAATTGGATGAAGATTTGCTGAGAGAAGTAAATTTCCCAAAATTATCAGTATATGCAGAGAGATAAGAAAAGATGATTGTATATACCAGATGAACAAGATGTAAATAGTTTAAAGAACAGGAACACTAACAATGGCTCTTGAAAATTAAATAAATAAATGAAGCCAATTAAATAGAAGAAATAGCCCAGATATCCCAGATCACAGAGCAAGAACTCAAAGCAGGGAAATGAAACTCCAGAAAGAGAACACAGAGGAAAGAAAGTCACTAAAGAAATAAATTAAGAAAATTTGGGATTAGCCAGAGAACAAAAACTACAACCCATAGACACAGACAACAGTGTGGTGATGGTCAGAGGGAAGGTGGGTGGGGCTGGGTGGAGGTGGGCAAAACGTGGGCGGTGGGTTGTGGAGGAATGGGGACATCTGTAATAGTGTCAACAATAAAAACAAAGTAAAAATATAAATAGAATCTTAAAAATAAAAAAGAGAAAATTTATAAAATATAAGGGCTGACCATGTGGCTAGTGGCTAGTATAATCACTGAAAATAGACCCATATCAGGTAACATTATTGTGAAACTTTAGGACAAAAAGAAAATCTTAGTCTTTGAGATTGGGGAGAGGAGGGGAGAGAAGCAGGTTTTATATGAAGATTCAAAGATTAGAATGGCATTGCATTACTCAATAGCAACTCTAGAAGTCAGAATACAATGTAAAAATGTCTTTAAAATTAATAGGGAAAACAGTCTCCAAGCTAGGATTATATACCTAACCAAACAACTCATTGCAAAGGAAGAGTAAAGACATTTATAGATAATCAAGATTTCAAAAATTTCATCTCCTATGCTCCCTTTCTCAGAAAGTTGTTGGAGGATGTTCTCCTCCAACCAATTGGAAAAATCATAGGATTCAGGAAACAGGGAGTTAAGTGTGTATGTGAGAGATAGAGAGAGAGTGAGAGAGTGAGCAAAGGGAGATTTCAAGATGGCAGCTGTGCAACAGGTCTAAATAGCAACCCAGTCCAGACTGGAGCAGGTCAGAAGACTCCTGCAGGTATCAATATCTCTTTAAGAAGATAACATTAATTAATAGAACATGGTACACAATATGTTTGAATATTTCAAGAGGAGAGTTACAAAATTATTGGAGAGTTTGGGGTTAAGTAAGTGTAAGTAGTGTGCAAAAAAAATTAAACAATGAAAGATAGACAGACAGACAGACAGATATTGGTAGGCTGTAGCCATCTCATTGAATCTCATGAGAAACTCTGAGCCAGGACTGCCCAGCCATGGGGTTCCTGAATTCCTGATTCAGTGGAAATAAATGAAATAATAAGTTTTCACTGTTGTGTTAAACCACTAACTTTTTAGGTGAATTTACTATGTAGCAATAAATAAATAATATGGATTTTGGTACTCAGAAGTGCAGTGTTGTCATTTCAAAAACGTAAAAATGTGGGAGTGAATCTGGAACTCATTGGTGGGAGGAAGTTGGAAGAACCTTGAGAATAGGAAAAGACTAAAGGTCCTTGTAAAGACTTATAAACTTGGTGGACTGTGCGAATGATATCAGTAGGACTTTATGGAGAATGAGAAAAATGTTATTGGAAACTAGAGGAAAGGAGATCTTTGCTATGTAGTTGCAAAAAAAAAATAATCAACACTGTCAGCTACTTGCTGCTTATAGTAACTTGCAAGGAGAGTGCTTTAAAGGAAGAACTTATTATGAAGGAGTCAGGAATTGTTGGGTTTAAAAATTCCCGGCTCTTTCAGTGGCAAATGATGCAAAAAGTAGAGCTGGCTTTCTGGGAAAGATTAAATCCAGGACACAATCAGAAAAAGATAGTCTAAAAATGAAGTCAACATGTAACTATAGTATCTTTGTTATGACCTCAAAAGATTTAAGGCAGTGCCTTAAAGAACCATTCTGTCAAACAATAAGGGCTTCTAGGTAGCTTATGGGTGTTGTCCCCCAGCAGTCTTCCAGGAAATCAAAGACAAGAGAAGGGCTTCCTCAGAGATTTATGGGTAAGGTTTTTGCTTAATGGTATAAAATCTAATAAGATTCCTAAGAGACTTGTAAAGTTTTTAAGGGATTTATATTAGCAGAAGCACCACCAGCTTGGAAGAAACTGAGTCCTCTTGCCAAAGTCTAGCATCAGGATGCCAGCCATTTGTAAAAAGCATCTTGGAAATAAACTTTTCAGCCTTCAGGAGACTGCAGCCCTGACTGACAGCTTGACTGTAACCTCATGGGAGATCCGGAGACAGTTAGCTGTTCCTAAATTCCTGACAGACAAAGGCTATGAGAAAGAACGTGTTTTAGAATGTGTTAAGCCACTGAGTTGGTGTATGTATTTATGCAGTAATAGATTACCAGTGGATATAGCCAAAATTGTGATATAATCATAATGGGGGATGACTGACCTCTCAAAAACCTATCCACCTAAATATATAAAGGGAATTTCCCATGATCATGTTTCCGTAGGGAGGCAATAAGGTTTTCCTTTTTTTCATCATTTTCACAGTGATAGATTGATAACATATAACCAGTATTTTTAGCATCTGCCTTAAAAAATGAATAGACGTAGATTAAAAATAAGGAGATTTAGAGATGGAAAGAAACTTAGAGATTACATAATTTAAGTTCTCTGTTTAGCACAGTGTTTTAGAAATAGTAGGTGTCAGTAAGTGGTTTTAGTTTATATATGGCATATGAGTATTCATTCTTATGTATTATTTAAAATTTTGATTTATCAAAGTAATCCCCATATATAGTTAATTATATATTACTAATATCTTTCTTATGAAAAGCAATCCTGTGCCCACTTTCCCAACTCTTGTCCCCCAGGGCAGCCACTTTTACCTTTTTAACTTGCATCTTTTGATAATTACCCCCATAATTTCAGATAATAAGCATATACTATTGTTTCTTGATTCGTTAACTTTAGAGAGTATTTACTGACTTCCCATTATGATCAGTGATAATTTCTTTCTTACCCCAACTTCTTTTCTCCATTTTCCCAGTAGAATAACAATTTTCAATTAAAACAGTACTCAGTGTTTATACTTTTATGATTGTAAATATTGTTCGCAGCTGATCATGTATAATGATTATCTGCTGTGATATGGATGTTTGTTTTCTTGGAGTTAATTATTTCCTTTCTTTTCATTTGCTTAATTTTCAGTGCATGTACTGCTTGTTTGTACCTAATGCATCAACACATAGTTTAATGCCTGGCAGTCATTGTTTCAGGTTCTCAAACATTTCAAATATTCTATCAGTTCCTTTTTTTCCATCCTGGAAACCTCCCTCCACTGCAGTGTGTCCTTGCCCATGTAATCTGGATAGTTTGCTCTCTAACCCAGCTGTCATGCTAGGCCTTTCCTTAGTCATTTTGGTATGGGGATTATTTTTGAGAGAATTTGTTGATGTGAGTATAACTAGAATGAGGAAACATTAGTATTTTAAAGGGAATCCTAAATTATTAATATATACTACTTTAATGTCATGAATTCACTAGCCTGTAAGGTCACATAAAATGGAGTCACATTTACTTTGGATGGCCAAATTATGATGGGTCAAATCCTCACAGTTTGAGTGCAAGATCGGAGCACCACTAACTTTGCAAAGTGCCCTCTGAGTTCTTCTGCAGATCCTTAAAAGGGACTCACATATGCTCACTATCTAGTCTATCCACAAAGCTTTGGCCATGTTTACCGTTTCTGCTCTGCCCCTGGCCAATATATATTGCCCTGAATGCAGTCTAAAGTATCCCTCATGCTGACAGCACCCCTCACTGTTGATAGTATCCCTTATAAGGTCGGTGTTGTATTTGCCAAGGGTGTTTTTACTTAATTTTGCCATTTCCAGGAAAACCAGGTATATGAGGCTTGATGGGAGGTAATAAGAATGACCCTTTCCCAAATTCCACACCACATTCCCAGTTCCCCTCCTCCATTGCTCAAAGTCCTGAGCTCACAGTCTCTTTCAGCTTCTCTTTGCAGTTTCCTGCTTGCAAACCTGCCCCTAATTTCTCTGTCTAAACCAAAAACAATCACAACCAGCTGCTAAGCACCCATTTTGTCAAGGGCAGCACAAAAGCTAGAAGGCTCAGAAACACATCTCAGCCTCATAATTTATTAGCAAGCCAGAATGTTTAACATTTATGTTCTAGCGAGTTTCTCCAGCCAAAGAGGCAGTCAGCTTTAAAGTGAAATGAAATCTCCATTTTAGAACTAGAACACTACTTGTACCTTTCAAATGATGGACCTCTTTTTCTGCTAAACAAGATTTTAATGCCTTCGAGGCTACTCTCAATCCCAGTACCATATTGCAAGTCTTTAAGTATATCTATGTTCATTTAGAAAACCCCAAATATTTTTTTTCCTTGGGAAAATCTGGAAAACCTTCATAGATATCTGTTGGTGATAAAACGGAATTAAAATACTAAATATTTCAGACGTTTCACTAATCAGAATGGCCTTTCGTCTAAAATTGTCTTAACTTGATGAGTTAGCATCTTCAAAGAATACTTAAGGGTGGAAATGTTGCCAAAAAAGAGACCGCTAGCAGACCGCAAGAACATTTTTTTTGCTTGTGAGCTTTAGAGTACTACTCTGCTAGTCTCTTTTGCCAAATGAGATAATCATCTTCAAAACGAAGGCCATGTTATTTCAGAAAGAAATTTCAGATGGTTCATTTCCCTCCTCTTTAATGTTCCTGTTTTCTCTATGTAGTTAATGAGGACAGTTGAGTTCACAACTTACCCTGTCAGTAAGAGGAAGAGCCAGGATTTTAACCCAGGTCAATTCGACCTCAAAACTGGTGGCTCTTTTCTGCTTACTATATCAGGATGTGTCATTTTGGATGGGTACAGAGGTGACCTTAAGGAAGAGAAGCTGATCTGGGAAACTCCCCAGCCTTGTGGATTATCTGGGAATTCCCTGGCATACATAATGGTTCCTTGGTGACACACACACTATAGTGAAGGATGCTCTGCATACGATCCCCCGTGCAAACTAATCCCAAACTGAGACAGGATAGTATGAAGCTAGGAGAATTCCTGGGCAAGTAGAATGGGGAAATTGAGACAAAACTTAACAAGGCCAAACAATTTACAGCCAGCGGGTAGTCACAAGATTTTGTCTCCCCTAACCAAGAACATTTGAGAGTGAATGGTTTATTCCTTTCCTTCCTAACCAGAGAATACCTCATCTCCCTTACCAGAAACCAAAAGTGTTGGGGTGGGGTGTCAGGGGTGGGGTGTCAGGGGTAGGGGGGTTGGGAATTGGGGAGGGGTATTCTAATGCAAACGGAGAGATGACACCAGAACAAATGGAGCCAGCTTGGGAAGAAGCTGTGTGACACCCCTTTAAGCCCCCACTCCCTTATTCCCAAGAGAAACCACACATCTGTCTGTGCATTCCCTAGGAATTTCCCTCTCCCAAATTCCCACATTCCCCCTAAATAAACTTGCATCTGAAAGCTCAAGGTAAGGTGGATGTTAGGGTTTATACCTGCTGCCTTCTTAGATTTCTGGCCTCTTATATTAATAAAAGAGCAATTATAATCCAACCTGTCTCTGCTTTTTGGCTGAGCGATGACAGGCAACACAAGCCCTGGACTAGGTTGCCCTTTGGTTTCAAAACCTCACTGTCCCTGTTCTTTCTTCAAGTGCCTTTTCTTCCATGCCTTTTTTGGAAATAGTCCAAGTAACTGGTTGCTGATCCTGCACTCTGCTGTCTATAAGCCATCCAAATGGCAGGCGCGGCTTACCTTTCCTATGACATCTGTTAACAGCTTGAGGGCCAGAGGATCATGAACCAAGGAGTCTGTGTAAAAGGAACCAAGGTATTTCTTTGGATTGATTGGATTGTCCTTGGCACACAGGTCTGGACGCATGTTGAATCCATGGGAGATTCTTCCAATTGTAAAGGGGAAGGCTCCACCTGCAAGTAAAATTTCATACTGAGAGCCTTGCTTCCATTGAAAAGGATTTCTTTTAATCCTCATGTTGTATGCAAAGAGAAGTTACTATAGTCCGGCTGGTTAACAGTAGCAAAGGACCTGCTGGGTTCCAAATCCTGAGAGGTGACCCGGAAGAAACAACATGAATTCATCTAGAAATTCAGATTTGAGGAATTTATTCTAGAGAGAAGACAAGTGTGTAAAGATATATGGTCAAACTTTTCAAATGTATTGTGGTTATAACAAAATACCGAGGCAACCTATGATGGCATATCTGTAAAATGCATTACCATGCATGTAACCATAAAAAATGATGAAGCCCTTGTACTTATTGATATGGAAAGATGTCTCCATGCTGGTGAGAAGGAAAAGCAGATTAGAGAGCTGTATGTAGAGTTTGTGTGTGTGTGAGTGTCTAAGAGTCACAAATTCAATTACCCAGAGAAACCAAGCAGGAAATATAAATGAATAAAATAGGTCTAATTGTAAACAATAGTGAGTGGTAGGGATTATTGCACACTGGAGAGTTTGTAGTCTGACAAGAGAGATTTAAATGAAATATGAAACAAAATAAAGCAAAAACTGTGCCAACCAAACTAAACTTGTCTGCAAAAATGGAATTTGGTTCCTGAACCATCATATACTTTATGACTAGAATAATTACTAAAAGAATGTTATGGACTAAACTGTGTCCCTCCAAAATTCATATGTTGAAGCCCCAACATCCAATGTGACTGTATTTGGAGATGGGGCCTTTAAAGAAATAACTAAGGTTAAATGACATCATAAAGTAGGACCCTAATCTAATAGGACTGGTGTCCCCATAAAAAAGGAAGAAACAGAGTGCCCTCTCTCTCTCTCTTTCCCTCTCCCTCCCCCTCTTCCTCCCTTTCTTCCTTCCCCTCTCCCTCCTACTTCCTCCCTCTCTGTACATGCACAGAATAAAGACCATGTGAGGACACAGTGAGAAGACGGTCTTCTACTATCCAGGAACAGAGGCCTCACTAGAAACCAACCCTGCCAGTGCTTTGATCTTGGAACTCTAGAACTGTGAAAACACTAATTCCTCTTGTTTAAGCCACCTAGCAGTGGCATTTTGTTAAGGCAGCTGAACTGACCAGTACAGATGGGGTCTTACCTCCATGTGCAAAGCACACTTTCAGTTTAGGAAACTTCTCAAATACTCCACCCATGATCATGGAGCAAATGGCTGTGGTGGTCTCTGCTGGCATTCCTAAAAGAGGAAAGAGTCACAAAGTACAAGGCTTGTCATCTCTAGCAAGAAGTTCATTGATGCTCAAGGCTGGGGAATAGCAGCTTGCTTGAATCGCCAGTGCTGAGAAACATGGGGTCCCTGTGCCCCAGCACGGCTTGGTTGTCTACATGCTGTTACGTTGGCAGGCAGAGCCACCTGCCGCTTCCTATTTGCCTTGTGCAGGTGCAGTCAGTCATCTAATGGCTAGCATAGTCAAGCTGCCAGAGGACCTGGCTTTTGTCCTGATTCACCCAGTTTCAGTTTTGGGTGCAGAGGGGCGAGAGAGTACAATGAGTCTGGGCTACACCGTAACTCCCCCAATTTTTTGCTTTCCTGACTTTGACAAGTTGTTTCAAACCCCTGAGCCTGTGCTTCTTCACTTGTGATACAGGGACAGTCTTGCCCATCTTGCAAGGCTACTGTGGAGCCCTGCAAATGACAGCATCGGGGAATTTCTTGGACAGAACTTCACATTGGAGGTGCTCGACAAATAATGGTTGCCTCCCTGTGCCTCAATTTCCTCATCTATAAGATGGGGATAATAATGGTTAGCTCTTGCCACTTAGTAAGTACTCAATAAATATTGTCTAATATTATTATTACTTCCAAATTTTTGCTGCTTCTTAGAGCTGAGGCTGAAAATAACTGGATTAAAATGAATTATTTCAAGTGCTTTGTGATCCCAGAAGCGGCTGTTTCGTGCCTGATACCTTTACTTCCATGGAGTCAGTCTATGGGTTACTTTTTCAGATTGATACTGGCATGGTGCCCAGAGTGAGGGAGGAGCCACACGAAATGCCTGAGGAAGCGCAAGTGAAACCATGCTAGCACTGCACCTGACAGATTTTCCCACTCCCAGGCAAAGATGCCCAGGAGCCTTGTACAGAGTATACGTGAGGCTAGCAAGAGTGATTGACAAAGGGAAAAGCCCTTCTACTCCCAGTCCCAGAGGACATAGCCACAGGTGTACCCATAAAGGTCAACATGGCAGCAGGGGGAGGTGCTGTCCTGTCAGTCTAGCCTGGGAAAAGGATAGGATTGGCTGCAGAAGCTGAACCTTTCTGGAGTGCACGAAAGTTTGGGTCAGGAAATTTAAACCAAGGGAAGGGAGAAACTCACTCTCTTCTCTCTGGGACCCATTGCAACACACGTGCAGGCTGGAGCCCTTGCTGGACTGGTTTTGAAAGCCACATGGTGATGGCTGATGGGAGTGCTGGCCCCACTTGTGGACCCTTGGGAGGGAGCCAGAAGCTGGAGAGCCATCTGCTTAGCAGCCTTGGACTCCAAAGAACAGATAAGGATGGAACAGGATTTCTGGGCAGGCTTTTGGGTTTCAGTCTTTTGGGGAGCGGGATTTCTGGGCAGGCTTTTGGGTTTCAGTCTTTTGGGGAACAGATGGGCTTTGTCTGGGTTTTGCAGAAGAGATTGGCCTCCCAAATTGTGCAAAGTTTTAATAAAGACCTCTTTCCTTCCCACCAACCTTTGTCTTTGGAATGCACCTGGGGGTGACAGTGGGCAGCTGAACCCCACTTTCTGTTCAGTAACAAGATGATTACCTTTCAGACTATGATTAAGAAATCTCTGGAGGCTCCATAGCTGAGCCTTGCATCTTCTGGGGAAGCCTGATTCTCTGGCTACCTAATGGGGCTTTAGCAGATGTTCATCCTGTCTCATTGCTCCATGTACAGAGACGCCCGTGGCTCCCTGGCCTCTTGGGAATTCTGGAAGCATGATGGATTCAGGTCCATCTGCGACTTTGGGAGTGGGCAAAGCTTCCTAAAGGCAGGGAGATGAACAGCATCACTTGTTTTTGGTCCTGTGATTCTGAATTATTTGGACCATAACACCACAATCCATTCTTCATACAGGAGCCAAAGTAGAATATTTACAGTGTAAACTGCTTATGGCCCTCCCCTGCTTGGAATCCTCCAATCCACTAATGACCACCATTCCATCCAGAATAGAATTCTGAACTTAGCCTGTTTGTTTGTTTATGACCTGTGTACTGATATATTGTCTTTTACCTCTAACCAGTACATGAGCTTCAGGAGGGCAGAGGTTTTGTCCATGTCTATATCCTTGGTGCCTAGGATAGGGTCTGATGTCCAGGAGGAAATCAATATATATGTGTTGCATAAATGAATGATGAAATGACCCTTTATGCAAATGCTCTCCTCTAGTTTCCATGTGGGAAGTTGCAATGTAAATAAGCTTGTGGAATTTCACAGAGTATACATGAGGCTAGCGAAAGTGACTGACAAAGGGAAAAGTTCTGCTACTCCCTCTTGGTTCCAGAGGACGTAGCTGCACATGTACTGTAATTACTGTGTGAATTAGGATGAGATTTTTTTTGAATCTGGCAAGCATTGGGGCTTCTTAGGTTATCTCTTTCTACTAAATGCTGCTCAAAAATTTGGTGGGGAATGAATAGAAAGCTGCCTTGCTAAATACACTGGTCTCCAAAAGCAATGCCAGGAGCATAACATATCAGAGCAGAAAGAGAATCCAAACCAGCTCTCTCATTTTACAGATGAGGAACGGGGGCCCAAGGAGGTGAAGTGACTTGCCACAGGCTATACAGAAAAGTAGACTAGCTAGAAATGAAATTCAGTTCTTTTACTTTTGATATATTGCTCCATTTCATTCTTTATGGTGGTTACTTCATAATTACTTATATTAACGGGGCTGAGAAAATGAATAATCACCTCCCAAAGAAAATCTAATGCTCTTCATTTGGGATCACTTTTCCTTGGGTTTGTAGATGAGCTGCACTTTTCACTTGTGGCCCCAGAATTTTAAATCTGTCTTCATTTCTTTTTCTTATCAGGGATGATAATGAGAGATTGGAGAGGCCAAATGGAGGTCTCTCCTCTTTCCCTTTCCCTCCTGTGAAATCATGAATGATTAGAGCAGGAGGCAAAGGGCATAATGTAGGGCCTCAGATCCTTGAGTGGCATAAGTGACGTTCTACTCCTAATTCCGGGGTTCTCATCTGTAAACACTGATGCTATTATTGACTTCTAAAACATTCTATTAGCCAGGCATGGTAACTTATTTTTGGGAGCCTTTTAGGGAGTCTGTGTAGTGAGGTGGTTTTGGAGTCAGACTGATCTGTGTAAATTCTATTTTCACTTGTTAACTGTCTAACTTGGAAAACTTTCCTAACCACTCTGAGATTCAGTTTCTCCATCTATAAAATGGTTATTATAATGTCAACCTCATAGAGTTTTTAGTGGATTAAATGAGGTAGTATATACAGCAGTGATCTGAGTAAGAGCTCAATAACTCACAATCCTGTTAATAATTTATACTTTCATTCTTTGACATAATAGTGTTCCATAGACTACGAAAAAGATAAAAGGTTAGATCCTCTTTTTTAGACTTCCAAACTGACACAAACCCACGAGCCAAGGGAGCCAGTATTTTGCCATCCGTCCATCCATCTGCATGTCCCAGGGGTGCACGAATAGGGAACAGTTCAGCTTTTCCGCTGCCTTCAAAGAAGGAATGAGAGAGAGGGTTATTTGGATGAGCCAGCAGATGCAGCATACTATCTTAGGGAAATTGCTTTTCTCTAAGTCTATATCGATATGAATACATAAACCAAAATATTTTTGAAGTTGTTTCCTGATCTTTATAAAAGAGTCATTGATAAACTTTGCTCCTGCTTGGAAAATAAAAAGGACGCTTAGATTTAACAAGGGTGTTGTAGATTTACCATTAAGGTTAATGAGTTTAATATATTGTTTGGCAAAACAAGTCACAGTAAACATCCATCATTCAGGTGTTTTGGCTGGGAACAATATATATATAAGGACTGATCTTGTACCTCAAATGCTGGGGACATTTCCCCTGCCAGTTCCTTCTTGGTCTACTCTTTTGGAAAGACTGCTCAGATTGTATCTTTGGAGTCAGGACTGGAGTGTTCCCTCCCTTCCTCCACTTGGAAACCCAAGGATGTGGAAAGTGAGGAAATCATGTGCTGGGAGTCAGGGGTTCAGGACTGAGCTGGCGTGGGCTCGCCTGACCGAAGCCTTCTAGTCACTCAGAGCCTGATTCTGGATGGGAATTTTTAGGGTCTGCAGGCTCCCACAAAACCTCAGGAGCCCAGCTGAGTCCCTAACTAGTCTGGTGTCAATGAAATGACTTTAGAAAGGAAAGAGCTCCCAATGCCGTAGTCAGGTATGTACTGAAATGAAGGCAAACCTGTTCCAGGGCCTCCTGGGAAATGGAAATACCATCTGGATGGAATGACCTTTATTCAACAAAATGTTTAATTTAAAAAAGTTCCCTCAATAGGCATGAAGTATTAGTGCTTACCAAGGTTCTAACAGGCTTTTTTTTTTTTTTAGCACATTCCTTTTCCAAATATATTGGGGTGCTGAGATGGCTCATCCTACCTTTACATATTAATATGTGGGCTGACTAGTTTGATACCGTGTGACTTCTGCACATAACCGTTTTTTAAATAGAGAAGCAATTCTGAGACAACGGGGGATTCTGGAAGTGGCAGGCAGAGGGTAGATTGGAGAAAGGACTTCAAATTCAACAGGTTCTGAGGAACAGAAGAGATATAAACCTTTTGATATAAATCTGATAATGAATGCAGGCTGGAAAGAAAAAATCAGCTTCTTGGGATAGTTTGGGCTCCACAAAGACACTTGATCAGGATAGCTCAATGGGACTTGACTCTTCATTAATACAAAACTTGATTTTATGGCCTACAATGGTTTGTTTCTATTCAATTCAAATTAACAAATATTTTTTGTCACCTTTGTATGTGAAGTATTGCAGAGAACACAAACAGAAGTCATTTATACTCTCAAAATCATAATTCATATTAACTGAGAAATCACTGTGTCACAGCTGTTATAAGACTTTTGCAATTATTAACTAGTTTAATTCTTTATGAAATGAGCACTTGTATTACTCCCATCTTACAGAGAAGAAAGCGAAGGCAGATAGAAGCTAAGTAACTTTCTCAGGTCTTGAAGCTGATAAATGGTAGGCTAGGTAGTCTGCCACTACCATTCTATCTTATACTCATAACAAAGTAATTTTTGTGCCTGAAGACTGATATGAAATGTGTATTGTTGGGTTCGCTCACTAAGAAGGGAGGTCTGGGAAATAAGGGGGACAGTTAGACACCCTGGAGCTCCAGGCCGACCTTGAAATGACAAAGCCAACTTGGCCCATGGTAACTGCTCTTATTTGTTTCAGCCCATTTACTGACGCAAGTTACAGAGCAGCGAGGCTGGCAAGTCTTGCTATCCAAACAAATGTGCTGTCCACCCCAGGACACTGGAAGTCAGTGGAAGCCAGGCTTCTCTCCTAAATTCCCTTAGAGACTGCCAGCCCCCAAACTGCCTAGTTGGAATGATGGATGGGTCGAGCGAGTCAAACAAATGAAAATACTATCCATTTGGACCCCAATCAGCTGCTGTTGTTTTCTGAGCCCCTTAGTAATTCATAAGCCCAATTCCAATGAGTAATAAAATGACTTGCAGCTGAAGGTTTGCTCACACTGCTGAAAAAAGTCGAATGCACAAGTAAATAAATCCTCTTTCAAAGCTCATTAAAGTTTCTAGAAAACATTCATTCACTGAATCAGCCCAATCACTGCAGCCAGTAAGTTTTGGGAAGTTCAATATTTAGAGGAACATTAAATTTTTCAAGTCAGTAGTAGGAGTCTAATGCAATCCTCCTAGTGTTGCACATTGTCCATAGATACAAAAATGGGATTTTTTTTCCATGTAGTTAGAGCTCAACAGATGATAATAAATGAATAAATATCAGTGATTACAATGCCTGGTGAGTCTAACAACATCTGTTTAATTTATTATTAAAGATTTTGCATTTACATTGAAAAATAATAGAAAACAATACTATCATAATTCTAAGAGGAAAGTAAACAATTTAAAAATGCTGTCGAATATACAATTATACATCTTGAATCCTGGTACTAAGGAAAGCAGGTTTAGTTGCAGAAAGGACAGGAGATAGAGGAAGACTGATGGAGAGGACCGTGGGACTGTGGACACTTCAGTTAGATACATCAGAAATACATGGTACTGAGTTTTTCAAAATATATTTATTTATACAATATTTCAAATATTGAAAGTTTAAACAATAGTATGATGAATATAAACTTACCATCTAGTTTCACCAAATATTTTGATGGCATTATTTTTTATTACGTATTTTTATTATACATTTTCAAAATATAGGGTCTGGCAGAAGTAATGCAAGTAATACCTGCTTGAGTGTGGTTTTATTATTTATTTATTATTTATTATTATCAAAGGCAGCAATTAGAGCATTTCACCTAAAATGTCATATGGTGTGCTTGAGTCTGATATTGTTATGTTACAGAGTTACATGCTTATGAGTTCGTAATAAAAGATTTTGTAATAAAAAAAGGGCATTATTTATGCCAGACCCTGTATTTGGCTTAAAAAGTATCTTAGTTGAGGAATGATTAAATAAATAAATATGCGTATATTGGAATATTATGTAGTTATTTAAAAGTCATGCATTAAGAGACTTTTTATTTAGGGTGGAAATTCTCAATTAGGACACAAAATCATGTGCATAGTAGAATGTAGATATATGGGAATAAGTATAGATATATGCCAATAAAAAAACAAATGAAATATACTATAGCAGTGGTTGTTTATCTTTGGGTGGTGGAATTATGGGTTACTTTGGATTATGGAATATGTTTTCCTTTTTACAGTTTCCTGCATTTCCCACAACTTCTTCAAAATTATTTTATAATTTTGAAAAATAAGTATTTTTTTCCCAAAGCAAAAGTAAATACCTTTTTTTTTTGCATGTCATTCATTTGGTTCTTTTGCACAGTAGCAGTGATAAGGATAACATTTTGGCTTCCAAATGGTGGATAGAAAGAAGAGTTAAGTCAGGGCCGGCCTAAGAAGCATTTCCACTCATCCCTGTTCTAGAGGAATGGATCACTCCTTTAGTGGAACCCTTTCCACGTTTCCTCCTTCATCTCAGCATGTCAGTGGTCACCTCCCTCTCTCTCCCTCCCAGTGAAGTGGCGCATTTATGTTATTCCTGCCAGCACCCAGCACAGCCCCACCCCTGGTTCCCTGATTGACTGCCCCGAACTCACTGCGTAGACAGGGAAGAGTTCCTGTGCGTTCAGGTCCCACTCGTTGATATGGGAGCCGATCTGGACCCCAGGGAAGCCCAGTTCCTTCACACAGCGCTCCATCTCCTTGACAGCCAGCTCAGGGGCCTGCATGGGCAATGTCCCCAGACCCACGAACCTCTTGGGGTGCCTTAATACCGTAGCAGCTAAGTCGTTGTTTAAAAACTGGCACAACTCTAAAGTGTCCTGAGGTTTGGCCTGGTGGAGACAGGTAAGGGAAAAACCACATCATTCAAAATCTACTTCCTTAGATATTTACTCTGAACAACACTTTCCCTAGGCTAAATCACTTATCACTATTGGGCTTATCTCTGCAGAATGCTCAGGGACAGGTTGAAGTAGGCGTTTGCTGCAGAAGACCCAGAAGCCAGTCATTGCAAATGCAAAGGAAACTGCTAGTATGGCTGATGAATTGGAAATATTGAGGCTATAATTTGAAGGGATGGACACAATTACTGGGTCTGGCATCCTGACCCACGGTAGACAGGAGCCTGCAGGGCTGCACACCTAGGCACCCCTTTCCCCCCATACAGGAGGCTGGGCCAGCCAGTGCCTGACATCGCCAGGGCACCTCCTTGTCATGTCTCATTGTGAGATGTCAGGGTGTTCATACACCTCACCTGTCCCTGTTTCTTCTCCTCCCTCTCCATCCTGTTGGCAGTGACACAGTTACCCTAGCAAAATGCCAATACAGATGAAGTTTGCTTTCTCTTCCCCTAACTCTTCCTTCTCTATTGTTCTTTTTTCCTTTCACCATCTTCTCACTCCACTGCCAGGAAATTTGGTATTCTCCTGTGATCTCAGTTGTCTAGTCAGAATGATACCCAATTGATAAATTCAGTCATATTGAGGTTGTAAGGGCATTTTAAAAGTCATGAAACTAATCACAGGAACAATAAAGACTGAATCACTAGTACTGGAAATACAAGCAAGGGTGGGTAAAGTATGTGTGAGCAGGTAGTATTTCCATTGCTCCTTAAGTCACAACACAAGTGAATATTTACTAGTTTGAGCAGGTGCTTAGTGCAACCCCAGCTATGCACAAAGATTTCCTTCTACTGGCTCACAGTTGTACCTGAAACTTTTAATACTTGAGACTTAATCATTTGGGGGAAAGCATCCAACTCCAGGAATCCTAGTTTGAATCATGTATTTCCCTGGGACAGGCAACATATTAGGCCATTATTACTGTTTCCGCCTCAAAATCATTGTCACCTCAGAATAAATTGGCTTGTTAATTACTGAGTAAGGCACTGCATGGATGAGTCATCAGACAGGTGAGCTCTGATGGAAATTAAGGTTGAGCCTAGAACTGTGCTGTCCAGTGGAAATACAATGGGAGTCACATAGTGATGCACAACTACTGGCTGCTGTACTGGACGATGTGGTTCTAGGGCAAGGATAGGACTAAGAAGGCAGGCCTGGGAGGACACACTGTAGTGTGAAAAGCTGAGGGATCATACTGATCTCTAATGGAAAGAAGTGGAGAGGAGGTGGGACAATGTCAAGACCTGAGTCATCTACCTACTTGCCATACATGAGCCTTCGCCCACCAAGGAGATGGTTTGAAGTTTCACACTCACCCAGTAGTTAAACATGACGGGAACTGTGGAAAGGGCTTGCAGGGTTACTCCTGGACACAGACATAAAGAAAGGCAAAGCTAATGAGAAGAGTACCCAGATGCTCTTTTTTCATTTCCTAGGGCCAAGGAACCCAGCAATTCTCCACCCTAGCCTCTTCCTGCTCTTCCCTCCCTAGCTGTTCCGCCCTGTCCACTTTCTCTCAGGCTCTCTGTCAGTCCTCCCTCATTCCTCAGTCTCGGACTCTAGGAGGAGGACTAAAGGCTGGACAAAAATGAAATCATTTACAAAGAACTTACCCCATTTGTCAAGGGTTATTTCCATTCTCCTTTTTCTGAAGTTCTATTGAAGCAAGACATTTCCTCACCAATTTTTTCAGGGCTTTTCATCTTAGGTCATTCATGACTAAATGTATTTCTTAGCCACTTTGATTCAGCTCCTAAGTGGGTCTGGGTCCCACTGCCTGGAATGTTCAGAATGGGACCCTGGATTTGGCTCTAGAATCGAGAATTTAGCATGCCTAGAATTTCTTGTCTTCAAGCTGTTGGAGCTGGGGTATCAGGAGAGAGGCTGCCAAACTGAGGGTGGCTCCTCTTCTCCTCATACCCACACCCAACCCACCAGCAAGACCTGTCACCTTTCTCTCCAGTTCCTTTCATCCACCCATGTATCCCCATCCCCTGCCACTACTTAATCCAGGCCACCAGCACCTCCTATGTGGACCACTGCAGAAGCCTCTGAATGGTGGTCTCCTATCACCATTCTTGTCCTCCTCTGGTTTGTTCTCCACTCAGAAATCAGAGTAATGTGTTAAAACTTAGATCAAGTCATTCCCTTCCTCAGAACTTGAAGGACTTCACACCATACTAGAGTAAACTCCAGATCTAGACATGGTCTGTAAGGCCCCACACAGCCTCTCCCAGGGCTGACACAGTCTTTGTCGGCTCCCTGACTATCCTTTGGAACTCTCTCTGCCCCAGGACCTGTGCATTGCTGTCCCACCTGCCCGGACTGCTTTTCTTCTGCCTCACCACAGGATGGGCTCCTTTTTACCCCAAGGTCTGCGCTCACATGTCACATCCTCAGAGAGTGCTTCCGGCTATTTCTATCCCATCATTCTATTCCTTTCCTTTTCTGATAATTATTACAGTCTGTCATTTCTATGTTTATTCTGTGCCTCCCCCTTCTCTAATGTAAACATTATATGAGCCTGTCTCTCCATGCCGTAACACCAGCATCCCGAGCAGTGCCTGGCACATTGAACATACCCAGTAAATGACAGACTACAGCTTTCGATAAGATAGTATTGTTAAACATTGTCACTAGATATTATTTACATTCAGTGGTTAGCATCAAACAGATGAGTACTTTTCAATTGTAAAAGCTTTTCCATTTTACGTAAATACTTTCACTTCCATTACTCTATTTCATTTTTCTATTTTATAGATTAGATCCAAGGCCACACATTTTGAAAGTGGTGTGATGAGGTGCCTGTCCAGCTTTGCTCCTTCCCTACATCCCAGTGGCCATCACTTGTCACAGCATTTCATATTGACATAGTAAATTGTATTATTTGTGTGTTGGTTGGTTTGGATACATATTCTTTGGTCTCTGGGAACAAAAGGGGGAAAAACAAGTATAATCCAATTAGAATTTAAATTTTTTAAAATAGGGGGGTTTAACAGTATGATATAGCACAATGTTTCTCAAACTATTCGTTGATTAAAATTGGGCGCGGTGCAGAACATTGTAAAAACAAATTCCTAGGCCCTCCCTTGGAAACTTTGATTTAGTGGACGGGGACTGAAAAATACTTTTAACCGGCACCCCAGGCGATCCTTATCCTGAGGGAGATTTGAGAAAAGCTTTTGTGGTAGAACTAGAAAGATAGCTCGAGGTACAATCTTGGCTTTGCTGTTACTAGCTGTGTGATTGTGAGCAAATCCCTTAAACTCCTTGCCCCCTTAGGTAACAATAGGCACAACAATGCCTGCCACTTAGAGGTACTGAGAGAGGATAAAATGTGAGCAGGTGTGTGAAACCACGCCGTGCTCCTCTCGGGCCTCTTAGCCTCCGTCCGCTGAGACACCGAACTTCCATGCCAGCCCTCACTCGGCCTGGATCCCTCACCAACTCTGATCTTCCTGGGTCTGTTCTAGAACAAGCTTCAACAGGAGCTTAACCTGGTTGAGGACTTAGGAGAGACTTACATGTATATTATGTCATTATTATTTTCGTCTTTCTTAGCTCTGTGTTGGATTTTGTGCTGAAGTGACCCAGGGGCTGCCAGTTACATCTTCCTCCCTGTGCAGATGGCATGAATTGCTAGAGTCTTCTGTGTTGGCCTTCATCATTTTGTTTTCCTATCTCTGCAGAGGTGGTAGGATGTAGTTGTTAAGCCCTTGGGGCCAGGTTGCCCAGGTTCAAATTCTGGTTCTGACCCCTACGAATTAAACTGTGTGATTCTGGGCTTTTTGTTTTTTGTTAATCCCCTGTTCCTCAGTTTCTTCAGCTGTAAAATGGGCATAATAATAAATGCTACCTCCTGAGGCTGTTACAGGGATTAAGTGGGTTAATACATGCTGGGTGCTGAGAAAAGTGTCTGGCACAAAGTAAATGCTCAGAAAAGGGTAGTCATGATGGTTCTCTCAAAGACAGCCAATGAATGAAATGCACAGCAAAAACCTAAAGACTTCCTTCATCTAAACCAACACCAGTCATCTGATTCTCATTTCCACTAGTTTTCTCCTTGAACAGCGGAGGAAGCCAGGGGCGGGGGGTGAGGGTGTCAGGGGAGGGGTAGGATCCTTGTTCGTTCACATTTAGAGCAAAACCTTGCTCTTTGCTGTAGGTCTGAGAAGCTTGTTCTTTCTCCAGCTTCCCTCTAAACCCAGATACTTCTAGAACAGTAGCATAGACACTACGGTATGTGGAATGCTCTGCAGAGGTGCTTCAGGCCTTCTGCGAAGCTCAATTCAAATGCCATTTAAATATACATTTAATTCTTTAAAAAAACTATGAAGCAATTCCTGGCCTAAAGTATCCTGGCCAAGTTCTAGCATGCCAGAGACCACTTCCCCACTTGGGGCTGGCAGGTTAACCCATTTTGTGCAGATTTGGGAATAAAATGTCTCCTGCCCTCTCCCTGTGTGTATTTTAACTTCTTATACATTTATCTTTGATTAAGAAGACGGTAGCTCTAAGCTGCTCTTTCATTTGTGGGTATGAATTGTTTTTTTTCCCTCTGGTTTAAATCTATACCACTGATGTCAGAATTTAGGCCTGACAGTGTTGTCGTGGTGAGCACCCCATCACAGTGGCAAGCTCCCCGTGAGCGGGGCACACACACGTCCAGAAGGCTCAGTGCATCTTTGGGTGGCTCAGTTCGCCAGGCAGTAACAAGTGAAAGCACAATGTGGCCATCATACCATATTTTGGATAGTCTTTAAAATTTTTTTAAATTGAGGGCACTTGTTTGCTTTTTAAATATAAGATGAGGAATGCAAAGCAGTTTTTAGAAATCATTAGTGATTCAGCTTGGAAACAAAAATTTCCCAATTCTCCTCTTTCAAATTGCTGAATTAGTTTTATTGTAAACTATTATGAGAGCACACTATTAACTTTCTTTTTAATTGCTCTCATTTCCACCCCTTATGTGTCAGCGGGGACTTTCTGTGTACTGTGCATTGAGACAAACTATAGAACGAAACTGGATCCTCAATCCAGCTAAGCAGGAAACTGGCATCTTTACTCTGCGAATTCTAATTTTTGCTGTTTTAAGTGACTTTATAATAAGTAAGTACTATACATTTGAACTTAAAAAGCTTTAAAATAATAAAATGACCATTTTTTTTCTTATGACATAGCATTCTCCTTTAAAACAGGGTATACCTAATTTTTAAGAACTTTAATCAACATTAAAAGCATTACAGTAGCAGTCCCATCCCTCCCCCAGTGAAGCTGGAGCAACCTGGCCTAGTGGCGAAAAGGTGAGCAGAAGTTACCGTCAAGTAAATCCTATAAAGTGGTCAACAGACCTTTGAGAGAGACATGGCTTTTACATCAGATGGAATCACTGGTAACATTTCTTGGTGTAATCACCTGTTTGGTCCATTTCTCTAATACGGACTTCTGGATCCCAGCAGTTCTCTTGGACCACCCTGAAAACCTTCCCATCTTTCAGCATCTTTGCTTCTCCCTGGGGCAGAAAGTGCACATCAGCAAAAGCTAACTTGAGTTTACTTAGATTAATCCTTTCTTGTATGCTTTGGAACTTGGTTTTCCTGTAACATTTTTACGGGTTTTTACTCAGTCCTCAATGAAGTAGAAATATGCTCATTTGACAGAACTCGGCTTTTCATCCTCATGCTTTAATATTGGCCTGGAGTTAAAGGAGTGTGCTCTGTAGGTATCAGTAATTGGACACAGAGAGAAACAAGGTCATGGTCATGGCCTTTTGGGGCTTCATGACTGAGGATCGCTGGTCACCTCGTCTACCTGAACCACAGGCAATAAGCCCTGAGAGGAAGGCCCAGTGTCTGGAAAACTGCAGCTCATAACATTTTAGAATTGAAAATGACCTTTGAGATAGACCACCTAGTCTAGCCCTCTTGCTTAAGCAGCAGATGGCTAGTGAGAATGATTTGTCTAACAGAGCAGGGCCCACCGATACTAACACCTGCAGGAGGAGGCGGGCAATGAAATGAATCATCCAATAGCATGTACACAGTTTGGAGCTGAGCTGCTAACTTCCACCTGGCATCACGCCAGCCTGTGTGCACCGTCATTTAATGCTCAGTGCAGGGGCCAAAGTAAATGGCTGTACAAAGACATGGCAGTGGCTTCCGAATCAGGCCTCCAGTTTGTGATCCCTAAAGAAAAGGGGAAAGTTCTGATCCAGGTCCCTGAAATCAGACTTTTCAGTTTCAAGTCCCCATTCTACCACTTACTGTGTGTCCTTGACCAAGTTAAACAATATCTCTGAGCCCCAGTTTGCTCATCTTTAAAATAGGGATAATAATATACTTACTTTAAAAAATAATATAACTTACCTTAAACGGACCTTGTGAACATGAAAGAGGACAATCCATGTAAAGCACTTAGTCGAGGATCGGGCACATGTTAAGCGTTAGCTATTCTAAGTATTAGTTATTAATGACATATGGCTAATTAGGGGCTAGGCTACCGCCTGATGTTCCCCTGCTTTGAGGGCACACCATCTCTGGTGGTGCTTTAGGGCCTCAGCCTTGCCCTTAGGCCCCATGTGATGGCCAAGTGGGCATGAAGCGATCAAAGGCCTTGAGCTCTGCTTGGTGGAGTCCTTGCCCCTCCCCCTCTTCTCCTTGGCTTGATTAGGAGTTGCCCCAGGCCTTGCCTCGGCTTTGTTCTCCATCCTTCTATCCCATGGACGAAACCTTCCCCGATTTCTGCTTGGAGAGTCAACCACTTTTCACCTTCAGGTGTAGCCACCCCTTCACAACTGGCTTGCATGACAACACCTCAGATCCATGTTTTCATTTCTCATGGACTAGGGGAAAAGGTCAGTGAGCAACTGACTTGTGTAACCATGGCAGGGTCCATACACAAGCAGAACCAAGTCTCTGACATCGGGATGTCAGGATCGATTTGCCTCAGTTTTCACCTTTTGCTGACTCTGCCAGCATCTGAACAACTTTCCTTGGTGGGAAATCTCCTGTGAGATTCTTAGAGGCTGCCAAGCCCAGCCTTCCTCTAATAAAACCCAAAAGCCCAAATACTCGCTCTCCTCGCCCTGAGCTTGGCCAATCAGTGCTTGGTTTTTAATCAAGAGCAAGTGATATAAAAAGGCAGAACAGTGAACTTATCCTGCCAGTGATTCCAGCAGGGGCCATGTGCTGCATCCGTTGCCAGGGGTCCCGGTGGCAGTCGTCCAGCTGGGGAGGGGAGCAGCTCTTTAGCCAGGCTGTTCCTGTGGCGTATAGCCTCGGCTGTGGCTTTAGTCGCTCACACATGTTATAGGTTTGTTTTCCTAGGCACTTTGTAATTTTTGAGGGTCTTAAAATACTTGCAACAAATTCCTTTCATGCTTAAGTTAACCATTGTTGGTTTCTGTTGTTTGCAACCAAGAGCCCTGAATGATACCGACTGCGCAAATGAACATGTCTTTCCATTTGGTGAAGAAGGGAGTGGAAGGAGGTTGATGGTGACAGACAAGAAGCCTGGAAACAAACTTTCATTTGGCAAATTCAAGGTTTTCTTTTTCTTTCACTTCTAAATAGTGAAGCTTAATCACCATAAAATACCCAGAATAGTAGAGGGCTGAGAAGCATGATCTTTGCATTGAGACAGGCCTGGGTTTAAATCTCACTAAATTACTTACCAGCGGTATAACTGGCTAAGTTATGGACCTCCTGAGTTTAAACCTCATGTTTTTTCTCTGTAAAATGTGGGTCATTATATTTGTCATGTTTGTGACCTCCTGACATCCTTGAAACACTTTGTATGTGTGAAGAAATGTTCACATTATGATCCCTCCTTCCTGAGGGAGGATCCAGAATTCACCTTCCCAGCCTCCCTTGTAGTGAGGGCACTGGCGTGTGCTTTAGACTCTGCTGCAGGCCCCTGCGTGTGACTTTGATTTGGAAGTGAGCACTGTGAGGAAGCAGGGACTATGCAGAATCTTCCTTCTGGTCAAGGTGTTGTCTGAGGTGTCAGAAACGGCTGGAGCAGAAACAACAAGGCTTTGGTCTCCAGTCTCAGTGGCATCAGTGTGAGTGTGAGCTTCCCTTGACCAGGAGTGGCTGTTATCATATGTCTTTGCTGGAGCAGCCCCTCAATATGACCGGGCATTGTGCGTGTTAGCACCGCCTCTGAGCTTGATCTCTGACCCTCTCAGCAAATCTGTGAGCTGCTTTTGTAATTTAACTAGATGGAGTGGGTTCTGTTGTTTATAACTAGAACACTGAGTGATTCAGAAGATTTGATAATAGAATACTTTTAAAGAACTTACTAAGACCGAGAACATGATAAATCAATTATGGCCATATTTACTATATACACTAGTCCCCTCTTATCCATGGGAGATGTTCCAAGATCCCCAGTGGATGTCTGAGAGTAAGGATAGTACTGAGCCCTATATATACTATGTTTTTTCTATACATACTTACCTGTGATAAAGTTTAATTTGTAAATTAGACACAGCAAGAGATTAGCAACAATAACATAATAAACTAGAGTAATTGTAACAAAATACTGTATTGAAATTTATATGAATGTAGTCTCTTTATGTTTCGTGTCTTCACCCATAAGTTTAATACCTTTTCCATCTTAACTAAGCATTCCTCATGCACTACGATTTTAACTTTTGCAGTTTGAGGTGTGACAGTAAAACCAGCAGAAATCCCTTCTTCCTTTTTCATAATTTCATAGGGAGAAGATTCATTCTTACCATAGATCTTAGCAACCTGAGCATATGAGTTTTTCTTCTTTTGATAAGTTGAGAACTTTCACTTCCTTTTCATTTAAAGGAAGCACTTCACGGTTTCTCCTCGGCACCTCCAAATTGCTGGCATCACTACACTTGTGCTTTGGGGCCATTATTCAGTAAAATAAGGGTGACTTGAACACAAGCACTTCAATACTGCAACACTGGATCTGATAACTGAGATGACCACTAAGTGACTAACAGGTGGGTAGCACATGCAGTGTGGATGTGCTGGACAAAGGGATGATTCACATCCTTGGTGGGATGGAGTGGGGCTGGTTTGGGATTTCATCATGCTGCACAGAATGTCACACAATTTGAAACTCACGAATTGTTTGTTTCTGGAATTTTCCACTTAATATTTTCAGACTGTGGCAGGTAACTGAAACTGTGGATAAAGGGGGACTACTGTATTATCAATGACAAGGGAGGAAATTGGGCTTCTCTGGGAGGTGCAGGAGTGAGCCTGGGTTTAAGACAAAGCAGAGTGATTTAAAGCAGGAATAGATCATTTAGTTCCACTCCTGAATTTACCAATGAGTCCGTGAGGTAGAGTGATTTGTCCAAGGTCATACACTTAGTTGGTTTAGGACTAGGGCAAGAATCCAGTTTTATGAAGCCACTTTCCATTCCACCAGGATGGTATTTGGTAGTTGGGATCTATCTAGCAGGTAAAGGTTAATTACTATAATTTCCTAATGAGTTTTGTTCTTATTACATGGTAGGAAATCGGACTTACTGAACTTTTCTTTCCACATCCTGCATGCTGGATCCATGGTAAGGCAAATGAGTGACAGCAACTGTCAGGGAAACCCCTTCTGAGTGGAGCGTTTCACAGAGCAGCTGTGCCCCTATAATAGGCTTCTAATTCTCATTGCTCTTTCAGCCAGAATTTGAGCACCTGACAGTCATCACAGAGAACCAATTCCTGATCCCTTTTGCTTTACAGTCAGGAGCCCAGTATCCCTATGAGGCTATAAATGCACCTCAGAGGTCAGCTCTAGCTGCTGGGGGAGGAACTAGGAGGTCTCTTAGGTTCTGTCTTTAATGTCGACCTCAATATCAACCACTCCTAACACCTTAAACCCAATTAATAACCAAGTAATTGCATCAAGCTGCTCTAATTTATTCAACCCCAAAATGACTCCTGTTTTCCCCCTAAACTCTCAAAAGAAAACCAAGTTTCTATTTTTAATTAAAGAATTTCTCAACCAACCATCATCACCCAAATAACCCATTTCAAATACACCACTAACATTTTTAGGCTAGAACATCATGGTGTAGTAGAAATCATGGTACTTCCAGGGTCAGGAGACCTGGTTCCTATGTCACATACCCTCCTGGAACCTCATACTCTAAGTATAAAACAAGTGATGTCTAAGGTCCTTCCCAGGGTGGTGTGATGTGTCACTCAGGCTCCCCTTCAGGAGCGAAGGGCTCATTCTCCCAGCTTCTGGGAGTGTTTCTATCTGACAGCCCTTGGCTGTCAGCCCTTGTGAGGAGATAAGAAAACTGCCACAGCTGAGGAAAGCCACCTCCCTCAAGGTCCTGCTTCACTTCTAATGAGTAGTTGATGTGGAGGTGTAAAGGCCCCTCTACATTGGCCCTCTCGCGCCACTCCAAATTGGGACAACTCTGAAGGTAAGCTTTCAAGATCCTTGCAGGGTCAGCTGAGCCCTCCATTTAGACTACATCACAGCTCAGCCTTGCCCTCTATTCTATCCTGCTTCCTTCTCTTCCCTTCCATTGGTGTCCATTCTAAGAGAATTTCCCAGCAAATCTCCTGTGTCCTAATCACTACCTCAGAACCTGATTCCCAGAGAACCTAACCTGTGACACTTCTGATTCTTAACTTTTAGTTCTAATACTATCTGTGAATAAGTTCCAATATGGCTTGTATTTCAAATGTCTAGTACTGCATGTATCATTAAAAATGTATTTTCAAACTCAGTATTTCACATCGGATTTCCATTCTCATTCCCTTACCCCAGTTCTCACTCAAGTTATCCCTCTAGATCACTCAAGCTTTCATGCTGCTTATATTTGGCTGCAGAGTTGTCAGAAATGGCCCAGACACTGTCACCAGGAAGCAACCTCTATGATCACTCCAAATTGCACATTCCCAGGTTCTGAAGGACAACTCCATGGGAGGGGCTACTGGGACAACCATCGCTCTCCCAGACCTGCTTGCCCTCCTGGCTTGGCTGCTTCTGTCCCTGATGCTTGCATTATCTTTCTCATCCCTTTGAGAGAACATCATTTTTTCACTTCCTTCTGTCTGACACGTTACCATTCAATCTATTTCCCAAAACCACTAAATCAACCTCCAAAAATAGATCCTAAATGGTTCATTTTCCTCCATCTCCACTGCTACAGCCCTGGTCCAAATTCCGTCCTCTTTCACCTGAAGGACTATTCCAGCCTCCAACCTAATCTTTCTGAGTAAACTTTTAAAACCCTAAATCAGGGCTTTTGGTCAACATGGTGGCGTAGGTAAATGTGGTACTCGCATTCTCCCACAACAACATCAAAATTACAACTAAATTATAGAACAACCATCATTCAGAGCTGCCTGAAATCTAGCTGAACAAAAGTCCTATAATTAAGGATATAAAGAAGAAGCCACACAGACTGGTAGGAGGGGCAGAGATGCAAAAAGGACTGGTCCCACACCCATGTGTGGCAGATAAAAGTCAGGAGGGATATCTCAGCTATGGAGGTCCCCACTGAGGAGTGAGGAGTCCCAGGCCCCTACCAGGCACCCCAGCCCAGGGTTCCAGTGCCGGGAAGAGAAGTCCCCATAAGTCTTGGCTGTAAAAACCAGCAGAAATTGTGACTGAGTGAGACAGAGGGCTGCTGGAGTTTTAGGCAGTTCTTCCTAAACAGCCCACACCAGTACTTACTCAGACTACCTCCCTCTGTGCTCCAGTGCTAGGGCAGCAACACAAAAGGCACCAGGGATATACAGGGAGGAAATGAACTATCTGGCATCATAGCTTGAGCTGCAGAGGCAGCTTTCTCTCAGCCTATGCTGGCATAGACTATTGTTCCTTTGATGAGCCCTCCTCCAACAGAGCCAGCAGCCTGGTACCATATCTGAGTCTCCATCAATCTGGCTATCACTGTTCACCCCACCATGGTGACTTGCTGAAATTCTTCCCTACCCAACTTTCTGGTCCACTCAAATTGCTTCCAGTGACTTTTCCATATGAGTAGCCTGGCTTCAGACTTTCCTGAAATCTTTCAAACAAGCAGCATCTGGCCTCAGCATGCCCATAATTCTCACTAAGTGGGCCCAGGCCTGGCACTGTTGGCAGCCAGGCTTGGTTCCCAGCTTGGCCTCTCCTGGGTACCTCCAAACTTAGCACAAGTAGCAACCATCTGCAGACTGCTTTGTAGCTCATGCCATGTGGCCCTGGGCAGAACACAGATGGTGGCTAACCTTGGCCTACACCTCCCAGGAGGTCCCAGAGCCAGAGCACCCAGTGAATAGTTTCAGACCACATCAGGGAACCACCACACAACCACCTCCACAAGTGACACACTTATGGGTGAACTTGGCAGGCATCAGAGTCCCGCTGGATTAAGTTCTGCTCTGTGGGGTAGGCCCTTGCACAGCTGATCCTATATGGTGGTCACAGCCAGCCCTTGCAGCCAATCAGCCTGGGGGTAAAGCCCTCCCATTGGCTGATCTGCCAACAGCAATCGAGGCTCAACTACAACAGGAGGGTGTGCACAGCCTACACAGTGTGGGGCACACAGCCTGGGTGTATGGGGAGACTGTGCCACTGGACCCTACAGGACACCTACAGGAACCCTACTACATTAGGTGACTTTACCAAACCTGGGAGATGTAGTAGCTCTACCTAGTATACAGAAATGAACACAGGGAGGTTGCCAAAATGAGGAGAAAAAGAGGCATGTAACAAATGAAAGAACAGAACAAAACTCCAGAAAAGGAACACAATAAAATAGTGTCAAACAGCCTGGCTAGTGTAGCTCAGTGGATTGAGCATCAGCCTGCAAACCCAAGGGTCACTGGTTGGATTCCCCAGTCAGGGCACATGCCTGGGTTGCAGGTCAGGTCCCCAGTATGGGGCACATGAGAGGCTACACATTGATGTTTCTTTCCCTCTCTTTCTCCCTTCCTTCCCCTCTGTCTAAAAATAAAAGAAATAAAATCTTTTAAAAGCCCCAACAAAATAGAGTCAAACAATTGACTAGATGCAGTTAAAAGCACTGATTATAAGGATGCTCAGTGAACTTAAAGGGAAAGTAGATGAACTTAGTGAGAACTTCAACAGCATTAAAAAGGGCATGGAAACCACAAAAAAACCCAGTCATAAATGAAAGATACACTAACTGAAATGAAGAATAATTTACAGAGAATTAACAGTAAAGTAGATGAAACTCAGAATCAAATTAGTGATTTGGAATATAAGGAAGCAAAATACACCCAATCAGAACAGCAAAAAGAAAAAACAATGCAAAAAAATGGGGATAGTGTAAGGAACCTCTGGGACAACTTCAAGTATACCAACATTCACATTTTGGGGGTGCCAAAGGAAAAGAAAGAGAGCAAGAAATCAAAAACCTACTTGAAAAAATAATGACAGAAAACTTCCCTAACTTGGTGAAGGAAATAGACATACAAATCCAGGAAGCACAGACAGTCCCAAACAAGATGAACCCAAAGAGACCCACGGGAAGACACATCATAATTAATATGACAAAGATTAAAGAAAAAGAGAATCTTAAAAACAGCAAGAGAAAAGCAGTTAGTTACCTATGAGGGAGCTTCCGTAAAACTAGCTGATTTCTCAACAGAAACTTTGCAGGCCAGCAGGGATTGGCAAGAAATATTCAAAGTGATGAAAAGCAGGGACCTACAACCAAGATTACTCTACCCCCCAAAATTATCATTTAGAACTGAAGGACAGATATAGAGCTTCCCAAACAAGAAAAGCCCAAAGGAGTTCAGCACTACCAAATCAGCATTACATGAAATGTTTAAGGGTGTTCTTTAAGGAAAAGAAGAAAACAAAGATAAAAAATTATGAATAATAAAATGGCAATAAATACATATCTACCAACAATTTAATCTAAAAAACAAAATAAATTAAGAATAGAAATAGACTCATAGATACAGAGAACATTTTGATGACTGTCAAATGGGAGGAGGGTTGAAGAGGCAGGTGAAAAAGGCGTAGAGATTAAGAATCACAATATGGTTGTTACAGAATAGTCCTGGGGACTTTTGGTCAAGGTGGAGGTGAGGGTAGACATGCTTCACCTCCTTGCACAACCGTAAGAAGGATCACAACTAACTTCAAAACAAAAAACACCTGAAACTACTAGAAAATGGAACTGTATGGAAGTCCGACAACTAAGGATTTAAAGAAGCCATATTCATCTAGATGGGCAGGAGGGGCTGAGACAGGGAGCCAGGACTGATAGGATGTGGTGTGGTGGTGGCAAGGCAATAGCAGCAAGGTGGTGGCTGGCAGAACTGGAAACCCTACATTCACATGTGGTGGATAAAAATTGGGAGGGATACCTTGGTAGCAAGTGATCCTAGCCCCAGATTAGACCACGCAGTCCAGGGTTCCAGCACCGGGAAATAAAGCCTCATAACTTTTGGCTGTAAAAACCAGAGGGAGTTGGGGTGATGGAAGAAACTACCAGTTTCTTGAAAGAGTCTGTTTAAAGGGTCCACACGGTCCTAGAACACAGCAAAACAACCTGCTCTAGAAACCACCACCAAGGCAGCAGCTAGTGGGTCACCAGTCCCATACAGGAAGGGGGTGAAGTGATGGGAAATAGGGCAAGTACCCAGCAAGCCTCACAGAACATAGACAGTGACATTGTCCTCTCCCCGACCCCTCCCCCACATACAGAGCCACGAAATGGTGAATCAGGTTGCCTGGCCCTCAATAATACCTAAGTCTCCACCCCATACAACTTAACGGGTGCTCTAAGACAAGGAGTCAAAGCAGGTCTACCTAGCATGTAGAAACAAACTGAAGAGACAAAGAAACATGGCCCAAATGAAAGAACAGAACAAAACCCCATAACAAGAACTAAGTGAAATGGAGATAGCTAACCTATCAGATGCAGAGTTCAAAACACTGGTGATCAGGATATTCAGGGAACTCACTGAGCATGGCAAAAGCATAAGGGAAGAAATGAAGGTTACACTAAGTGAAATAAAGAAAAATCCACAGGGAACCAAGAATGAAAGGAAGAAAGCTGGGGTTCAAATCAATGATTTGGAACATAAGGAAGAAATAAACGATCAACCAGAACAGAATGAAGAAACAGGAATTTAAAAAAAATAAATGAGGAGAGAATAAGGAGCCTCTGGGACATCTCCAGAGTGCCAACATCTGAATCATGGGGATGCCAGAAGGGGCTTCCTAGTAGCCTTGTTATCTATCAGCTCATTGTTTGTTCTCTTCCTTGGGGAGTCTGAGGAGAAGCTTAGATCACCAACTCCTGGCTCAGAACTAGCACTTTTCATGACAGAAGTGCTGCTCAGTGTCTGGATCGACACTTAGTCCAGTGGTCTGTGATGAAGGTGAGAATGAAGTTCCCCAGAGATTCTGATGTTGAAAATTCTGTAATGATTCCCCATTGCCTTCAGGATCAAGTTCAACAGCCTAAACCCAACCTCCAAGCCTCTATCTAATGAGGCTTCTGGCCCCCTCTTCAGCTTCTTCCCATCACTTTGCTCCCCAAACTTTTACCTGCCTCTATCCACTCTCTGCAGCTGAAGCGGTCTTTTTAAGCTATTAAGACCCTCCAAAGAATTTGCATTGTGTTGAAAATAAAGTCCAGGCTCCTTAGCATATGCTACAAGTCCCTTCATAATCTGGCCCCTGCCTACCTCACTAGTCTCATTTCCTACCATCTGCCCCTTTCACTACATCTCAGCCGCATTGCCCTCTTCTCTGTTCCTTGAACATAGCTCTTCCTCATATGTTGGCCTTTGCAACTGCTGCTCCCTGAACCACTGACACTATCCCAGCTTTTCCTTCCTTTCCTCCAAGTCTCCACTAGCTGCCTGTGCTGCCAGCCCCACTTAATCTTCCTGTTTTTCATTCCATTCTCCAAAGTGATCAGGTTTGTTTGTCTCCCCCTAGAATTTGATCATCATGAGGGCAGGCGGCTTGTGTGTCTTGTTCACCAGTGTATTTCGCATGTCCAGACCGGGGGATCTGGCACAAAATTGGTGTTAATAAAAATCAGACAGTGAATGAATGAATGTAGCCAGTGGTTTTCAAACTTCAGGAAGCATCAGAATCAGTTAGAGGCTTGTCAAAACAAGCCTCTGAACAGATCCTCAGAGTTCCTGATTTGGTAGGTCTGGGTTGAGGTCCACGAGCTTGTATTTCTTCCAAGTTCTCAAGTGAAGCCTGAGAACTGACTGGTCTTGGGATCACATTGTGAGAAATGCTGGGCCCAGCCATAGCCAAGTGCTTGAGTTCTGGGCTTACATATATGAATAATTCCATGCCTTTGCTCCCTGTCTTCTCTCCCTGGAAAGCTTTTCCTTTATTCCTTGGGCAAGACCTCACTGCTGCTTCAAGACTCAGGATGGGCATCACTTCCCCTAGGAGGCCCTCTCCAATGTTAGTGCCCAAATCAATGTCTTCCAGCACCTGGTGCAAATGCAGCGCTAACCTTATCACACTGCATTGCATTACCCCTGCAAAGGGTAACTATACCTTCCCAGATGACGAGCCTTCCAGGCCTGCCTTAGACACACCCGTGTGCCACCTGGAAGCTCAGGAATGTTCCCTCTGAACTCCACACGGGCATTTTCTACCCCTGAAAATGAAGTCCAACCTGACCCCTGTGCCCACCTAGACTTTGACCTCATCCTCAAGCCTCCTTTCATTTTTTCCTCTTACCAAAGTCACCCAAACAGGGTTTCCTTTCCCCTGTTTCCAATTCTTAATTTCTCTAGCTTGTGCTCAAACCTGAACTGTTCCATTTATTTGGTTGGCCTTATTATATAATACTGACCTATGGTGAGGGCCAGCTCACTTCCTTAAGGCAGAGCAATAAATACTAAAATTGGTGCTAGGGGAGAAAAAAGGAAAGGTTTCTTAATGGCATCTCAAATTCCAATTTTATCTTCCTGAATGATTCACTTTGAAGTCACCCTCATTTTTTCTAATGATTTTAAGAAACATCAGTGCTGCTCCCTTGCCTACTATCAAGTCAACAGAAGGGCAGAAGAGCTGAGAGCTCCTGGACTTCCACAGGAAGGTCCCAGGTTCAGGACGTCGCTGGATCTGAGGCATGCTCACACTGCAGGGGAGACTCACCTTGGTGTGGTGTTGGAGCTGCACCCAGCCTCCATAGCCAAATTTCTGCAGGGGGAGAAGCACAGTTAGACCGAAAGAGCAAATCAGACAGGACTGAAATGAAGGGGCAAAAAATCCTGAGCTCCATCCTTTCAAGCATCGCCTGCCCATTTTCCCTTCATATCCATGTTATCACTTAATATTTATATTTAAATCACTTTACTTTCTTTCCCTCAATGCACTTATTCAGGAAGAAAATTCTATATATGTCATAGAAGTGCTAGTTTTACCTTTTATCCTCAAGCAGCTTGCAATTTTAAAATGAAGATCTATGTTAAAAAATATTTGTATACATACCACCTAAGCTATTTCAGGGGCCACAGTACCTGGACGGTAAGCATCATTTTTTAGGAAATACCATATTAGAACACTGCTCTTCAAACTGTGGGTTGTGATCCATGAAATCAATTTAGTGGATAGTGACCCAAATATTCAAAAAACATAAAATAGTATATGTAACAGATGGTGTTGGTGTTCCACTCATATTCCCTCCTTTTAACATTTCTGTGCACACCAGCCGTATTGCCACAGAAACAACTTTGGTCAGGCCCTTCTAGCAGGTCAGAAGTACCAGGAAATCTGTCATAGCCCCCCTCAGCAGTCCTCAACTAATGACTCAAGATATTTGTCTATAAATACACTGAACACACTAGTTCAAAGGTCTGACCGAGGTGAGGTACACATGCTACGCTCCCTTTGGCTACCTTGCTTTCCGTGTCACTCACTTCCCTCCTGTACTGGTGTTTTCTGAGATCAGCTCCAAAGTAAACTGCCTGTATTTGAATGTTTATCTCAGAACCTGCTTTTCGGAAAATCCAAACCAAGATAGTAAAGGAATGGAATGGAATGGGATGGAACAGATTAGCCTTCCATGTGGAATTTTTCATTTAATGAAACTCTGGTTTCCATTATATATATTGATGTTTGTACTGAGTCACAATATAAAATATTGTGATTATAATATCCTTGGTGGTTATGAATAAAAAATTTTGAAAACCTCTGCCTAAGAACATAGGTATATGTGACTCATTAACCATAGGTTTTTAAATCTCATTTTGTTCATTCATTTATTCAGTCTTCATTCATTCATTCCTCAGACCCTCATGGAGTCCCACCTATGACTGGCCTTACTAGGGCAGAGACAATAAAAGTAAAGTTCCAGCCTGTGTGGAGCACAGTCTTGAGAGGGTGGGGCTAGGGTAGGCACATATTTGAAAAGCCGTAATCGCATGTGAGAGTGCTGTGATTGAGTGGTGCACAAATTCTCTGGGAGCCAGACACAGCTTGGGTCGGTGGTGTCAGAGAAGGCAAGTTGAAAAGACAGTCTGGGGTCAGACTGGAGAGGAACTTCCAGTTGTCAGCATTTCCATGCTCCAAAGCAGTGGCTCTCAAATTGTTATGTAAGAGGGGAAAGTGTGGCAGCTGGAGTCAATGATGGGTAGAGCTCCTCATCAATAACCGGTAGATCAGTTAAGGAAACTGAAGATCAGTGTAAGTTCTCATGTGTTATAGTTGGGTGAGACTAGCTAACAATGGCTGGTTCTTACGTCATGACAGGGAGGTTGTCTTGAGGAAGTCAAGTCTGGCAGATTGCTCCTCCTAGCTCCACTCTCCCCTCCAGACTGAATGGGGAGAGCTGGGCACAGAGGTGTTTATGTATCTCTGTACCTGTGACTGGGGTCTACTGCACCAGACTTCTCAAGATTTCGGTCAATTTTATACCAGCTCTACTCTACCTGAGCAAAAGTTTGGTTCTTGAGTTACAGCATCAAATAATCATCTTAACTCTAGATCTACCTGCTTCCCCCCAAGTGACATCAGAGGACCTGGCTTGGTAGGCTGGGCATGCAAGGGAAATTGCGGACCAGTGGCCCAAGCTCCTCCTCCCTGCACTCAGTTTCTCCTTTGCCTGTGTGTCTCCCTGGCCCCATTCCTGCAGGTCCCCTCTTCCCCTCACAAATTCAATACCCTTGGGCTTTCCCCCTCTCTTCCTTTGGGTAAAGTTGCCCAGAGAGGTATGCTGGAGGAGGTGGTAGAATATGGATGACCCCATCAGTTACACTTTAGAATAAACTTAAACTCTCAAACTGGAAATTTGCCATCGAAATCTTACTTTAATATATTGCAAAAGAAAAGTTTTTATTTTCCTTCTTTCCTTTTTCTCTTTCATTCTTTACTCGCTCTCTTTCTTACTTTTTTTTTAATTCCCTACAGAACTTTAACCATAAATTAGCAGGTTAGAAAGTTTCCACCTGGGGAAGGTCAGGAGAGGCAGAGGGAGGAAGAACAGAGAGCTTTTGTCACACATGACAAACCACTCAGAAAGTACTTGAGTTCATTCGAGTAATTTAACATCTTGATGTTACTGCTTTCTTATGTGTAACACAAGGCTAATAGCAGCGGCCGTGACATAAGGTTTTATGGGAATTAACTGAGATAATTCATAGAAAGGTATTTTCACCAGACCTGGTTTATAGAAAGGACCTCATCAGTGCTAACAGTGATGATGTTGGTGACAGTGGGAATGGTGGTGGTGGAGGTGGATATGGTGGTGGCAACCGTGGGGATGGTGATGGTGGTAGTTTTGTAGGGATGGTGGTGGTGGTAGTGGCAATGGTGGAGTTTGTGTGCTGGTAGTGGTGATTGGTATGGTAGTGAGCTGGGTGGCAGTGGTGGTACCAATGATTGAAATGGTAGTGGTGGCAGGCAGTGATGGCAGTGGCGGTGGTGTAGTAGTGATAGCCTATTCTATTCTTAGCTGGTAAAATAGGGCATACCCTAGGGTCAGACGCTAAGGAGCTCCATGAAGAAAGGAGCCCTTTGTCACTCTGTATTCCTCCCTCCCCTTTCTTGGAAAACAAAATTTGAATACTTCATGCTTCCTCTAGGCCACTTGCATAGACCTAACTTGTTTGGGTCAACTTAATTTGGTTCCAAGCCTGGGATCTGTTCAGTCCCCCGGCTCTTGTCCTAAGTTGAACCATCCTCATGTCTCAGACTTAAGACCCTGGGAGCACTCTTGGTCAAAGCAAATGCCAGGAGACATTTGTAGTCTGAACATATTTCACTGACAAGTACCAACGTCCCATAGGCATTTATGGGTATGACAAATAAAAAACAAATTAAAAAATTCAAGGGAATTTAGTTCCACACACAAGAGATGTGTTTCTGAATTGGATGTATATGAATCAGGTTGATGAACTGAATGACATTTTTAATGTCTTGGGAACCTCACACTTTCATACAGTGAATAATAAATTTCCTGGGTGATAAAACCAAATATCTGTTTCCTCACAAAGGTTGTTTAAAAGTCAGGTTATGTCTGGGATTTCGTCTCCTAAAATCTTACAGTGAATAAATGCAATTAAATTATTGCTAACAAGAGAAGATGTAAATATATAAATTTTTCACTAAAAGCCAGAATTTTTGACTCCATTTAAACTCAGAAGAATCTTTGCAAGCCCTACTATTGTACACATAATAGATGGACAGTAGAGTCTTGCTGAAGGAAAAAGTCGAAATCTTATTATCATCATTACTTTTATGAATAATCTCATGTGGATCAACCTGAAACAACTTTCACCATGGTTTCTCAGCCACCAACCTCCTGTTTGCGACAGTAGAGTGTACGGATCCTGATTCATTAGAAACAGTTGAATCAAGTGCCCTCTGAGTCTGCTTTCTTTTCACCTCACAGATCTTAATTGTAACTCTGACTAAAATCATTATTAGCAAGTGAAAATGAAAAGGTTTCTCAAATCCCGGTCCTTTGTAACCATTAGTTAATCATCAAGCCAGGCATGTTGATTCTGCTTTTTTGTTTCTTGTTGCATAAGGAGGTCAAGGTTATTGAGGTGTGTCTATTAATATTTAATAGAGAATGGCAGGTTTGAGAAAATGGGCTTCATCCTCTAACATAGAAGTAGAACTGGCTTATTCTTTTCATTCCTTTATTGCAAAGTTTGAAAAAATGGTAAGAAAAAATCAGAGAGACTGATGTTTTTGACACATTTTACCCACTAAGAAAAATTTGGAAGACAAAGAAAATCTGCTGTAACTATTGAACTATATGAACACCAGCAAAAATCTGCTATTAACTATTGTCACTTTAACACTCAATTTACTCTGACCCAACAGACTGAAAATGAGTAAGGGAGAAGGATCCCAGCACCTTTAATGTATTTTTGTCTATTTCACTCCTCCCAATTTGAAAACACAGAACTGTTTTCTGCTAGCTGTTTTGTCACTGGCTTGCCTGCACATAAATGAAAACCTATACCATATAACAGATCTGATTGCTTGACCTGCAGGTTGGAAGCCAGGTTCCAATGGCCCCGTGGTGAAGCCCTAGGCAGGTTTGGGGAGTTCGGGTGTTGGCTGGTGTTGAGGGAGGTACTGGGGGGCAGAAGGGAGCAAAGACATCCCTTAGAGCAGTGATATTCTCCTGGACCTGTCTCAGTCAGGTGTGGTGGTAGTGCTGGGGAGGGGCCGCCATGGTCCCACATAACTCTGGTATTCTGGGCTCATTTCTGAGTCTCCGGTACTTTATCTGTCCAGCAGGGTTAATAATATAAATCCTATGTATTCTGCAATTCACAAGATTTTATGTGAATCAAATTACATATTGCTCCCTATGATTATTACTACTACTGTCATCACAATCATCATCATCATCATTATCATCATCAAGTGGATCAGTTATCTGCTTGCAGTGCATGAGACTGCTAGATAGATGTCTGGTTTATAAGACAGAATGCCGCTCTCCTCTCTGAGGCAATATCTGGAAGACAGGGATGGGAGGTGGGGTAAAGAGCCCGAAGAGCATGTACTTGCCAAGTCTCCAGGGCACTCATTTGTGGCTATAGCCTCCCCATGCTCTGCATCCCTCAACTTCCTATGCAGCTTTAACAATACTTTTAGGGCCCCACCTTAGGTAGGACACTTAGAAATTATAGGTTCTTGGTGACCAGTTTTCTGCTCGAACTAGAGTCAGGCTTCAGGGTGGGAGACAAGTAATGGGAGGCAGGGTTGTGGTACAAGATATTAGGTACACAGTGTTATGTCCTTAGCAGAGGAGGCATCTTTTTAGGCTGCTCTGGGCCATCGCCACTAAAACTGTGATGTGGTGTTTACACTTTAATAAACTCTGATGGGAACAACAGCATTCAGAACAGCAAGTTCCCATGTAGGTGCTCAGACTCCTTTGGGAGGGGTGAGTTTGATGGGGTTAGCCTTTATGATTGGCTGCAATAGGACAGTCTTTCAAAGATGATTCAGCATCATTTGTATTTTTCAATCCACAATGCCTACCACCCATTTTACCTAAAGTTCCATGAACAGAGAGACACTTAAGATTAACAACTATGAGAAGAATATATTCTCTGCTACTTGCACAATGAACCACTACTTAAGTAGAGTTTAGGTTAATTCATTTTTCTTCACTTGAGATGAAAAGATGAAACATTATCATTAGTGTGCAAGTTCTAGAGAAGGCTTGAGATGGGGTAAAACCTGATACTTAGCCCGAACAAACTCAAGCCAGTTGTAAATTTTGTTCATGTCTCCTACCTTCTAATCGCTTTATTCAAAGGTACAGTTATTCATTCAAAAGTTCTTAATGACAAGAGGAAATTTCCATCCTTTGAGAAACACGGAAAAGGATCTTCAGAGATACTCATTGTGCAGAGGCTACACGTCATTTCCTCTAGGTTTTTTTGATGTTCCTTCTCTCTAGTTCATAACAAGGATTTATAGCTTAAAGAATATGAAAAAGGAAAGGTTTCAGACAGCATACTAAAATAGAAAAAAAAATTCCACAAGTTATCTCTTGGTGCTTCTAAACCTTATTTTAAACATTTGGGAATGGAAATATGTTTTAGAAGTCCCGGAAACCTATCACATTCCATTTTTTAATAGTCTCTTACTTGAAACTGTAACTTTAAATTCTATAGTTGGCATGTATCTTCCTAGCAGCTGAATATGTGATTTAAATGGAAGTAAAATTGCCTGACTTAAATTGTCCAGAAATTTTAAAGAATGTTGTAATAAAGAGATTTTGAGAAAGCACTTATTTCTTTGATCAACATTCTTTCAAAATTAATATGAAAGTTATTTTTAAAAACTACAGAATCAGAACTACCAAATAATTTTAAAGCACTCCTACATCAGAAAAACTTAACATCTAATTCCTCAAAGAAGAGATAGATCTACAATAGAGGCATTGAGAAACCCTGAAGAAGTTCCAAAAATAATTCAGCAAATTAATCACCATTACCTTTTTTAGATCTGGCCATTCTTTTGGTAGAATATGATTATGGATGTCAATTTTCATCTCCACAGGATCAGAGGAAAAGTGTATAAAGAAAGAAGTTTTGATACTTAGAGATCTCCTTGAAAACCACGGAGATAATTGATTAATTTTGTCCCTTTGTGGCTATATTTAGGCACTGGTCAGAGACCTATTGGACCAAGTCTAGGTCCACTGGAGTTGCCTTATTAAAGTTCAAAGTTCTGTTTGTCAGTTTAGCTTTGGGTAAACAATTCTTTGGTAATCAGGATGTGGAGCACAATTTTTTTTTTTTAAAGACTGTACTAAACCTATGAGGCCAAGTGTATTACAGGCTGCTTTTGAGTATGGCAGGTCCAAAATGGACTAATCTTTGTCTTTAAGTATTTCAATTATTATCAAGATATACATAATAAAAAGTCAAGTTGTATCTGATTAAAAACCAAACAGTACAAAGGGTTTTTAAAGAAAAATAATAATTCCTTGACTTACTACTTCTTATGCTTGGTTTCATTACCCAAAAGCAACCAATTTTAATGTTTTTGCCTTTTGTTTGAACTGCCTACATGTCTTTGAACAATATTTAGCATTCTTCATGAAAATTTGGGACTTCCAGCCAAGATGGAGGCGTAGGTAGATACACTTTGCTTCCTTGCACAACCAAAAGAAAGGCAACAACAAATTTAAAAACAAAAAGCAACCAGAACTGCCAGAAAATAAAACAGTATGGAAATCTGACAACCAAGGAGTTAAAGAAGAAACATTCATCCAGGCTGCTGGAAGGGGCAGAGATAGGTGGCCAGGGTGGAGAGGACATGTGGCAAGGCAACAGCTGGCAGTCCCATGTTTGTGTGTGATTAAACCAGGAGGAACAACAGGGGAGCAAGACAGACCACACAACCCAGGGTTCCAGTGCCAGAAAAGGAAACCTCAAAGCCTCTGGCTGTAAAAACCGGTGAGGGTCACAGTGGTGAGAGAAACTCCCAGCCTCATAGGAGTATTCACTGGAGAGACCCAAGAGTCCTAGAATGTACAGAAACCCACCCACCTGGGAATCAGCACCAGAAGGGCCCAATTTGCTTGTGTTTTTAAGTATTTCAATTATTATCAAGATATACCTAATAAAAACTCAATTTGTATCTGGTTAAAAACCAAACAGTACAAAGGGTTTTTAAAGAAAAATAATAGTTCCTTGACTTACTACTTCTTATGCTTGGTTTCATTACCCAAAAGCAACCAATTTTAATGTTTTTGCCTTTTGTTTGAACTGCCTACATGTCTTTGAACAATATTTAGCATTCTTCATGAAAATTTGGGACTTCCAGCCAAGATAGAGGCTGTACTAAAGCTGGTGACTAAAGCTGGCCGAGAGCTAAGCAAGGGGTATTGTTCCCTCTCTTACCTCTCCTCCACAGACAGCACCACAACATAGCTAAGTGGGTTGCCCCACCCTGGCGAATACCTAAGGCTCCGCCCCTTACAATGTAACAGGTATGCCGAGACAAAGAAATATGGCCCAAATGAAAGAAGAGATCAAAACTCCAGAAAAAGAACTAAGTGACAAAGAGCTAGACAACCTATCAGATGCAGAGTTCAAAACACTGGTAATCAGCATGCTCACAGAAATGGTTGAGTACAGTTGCAAAATAGAGAAAAAAGAGAAGGCGATGCAAAGTGAAATAAAGAAAAACATACAGGGAACCAACAGTGAAGGGAAGGAAACTGGGACTCAAATCAATGATTTGGAGCAGAAGGAAGAAATAAACATTTAACCAGAACAGAATGAAGAAGCAAGAATTTTTAAAAAATGAGGAGATGCTTAGGAATCTCCAGGACAACTTTAAACATTCCAATATCCAAATCACAGGGGTGTCAGAAGGACAAGAGGAAGAGCAAGCAATTGAAAACTTATTTGAAAAAATAATGAAGAACTTCCCCGGTCTGGCAAAGGAAATAGACTTCCAGGAAGCACAGGAAGCTCAGAGTCCCAAAGAAGCTGGACCCAAGGAAGCACACATCAAGGCACATCATCATTACATTACCCAAGATTAAAGATAAGGAGAGGATCTTAAAAGCAGCAAGAAAAAGGGAGAGAGTTACTCACAAAGGAGTTCCCATAAGACCATCAGCTGATTTCTCAAAAGAAACACTGCAGGCAAGAAAGGTCTGGAAAGAAGTATTCAAAGTCATGAAAGGCAAGGACCTACATCCAAGATTACTCTGTCCAGCAAAGCTATCATTTAGAATGGAAGGGCCAATAAAGTGCTTCCCAGACAAGGTCAAGTTAAAGGAGTTCATCTTCCCCAAGCCCTTATTATATGAAATGTTAGAGGGACTTATCTAAGAAAAAAAAGAAGATCAAATCTATGAATATTAAAATAACAATAAACTCATAACTATCAATGACTAGATCTAAAAAACAAAACAAAAACAAAAGCAAACTAAGCAAACTGCTAGAACAGGAACAGAATCTCAGAAATGGAGGTCACATGCAGGGTTATTGGCTGGTAGGGGGAGGGGGGAGAATGGGGGAAAAGGTACAGGGACTAAGAAGCATAATTGGTAGGTACAAAATAGACAGGGCAAGGTTAAGAATAGTATAGGAAATGGAGAAGCCTAAGAACTTATATGTACAACCCATGGACATGAACTAAGGTGGAGGGTGAATGCTGGTGGAAGGGGTATGCAGAGTAGAGGGGCATAAAGGGGAGAAACAATGGCACAACTGTAATAGCATAATCAGTAAGATATACTTAAAGAAAATTTGGCATGTTGCAAAGTGGGGAAGTTTCATCTTTAGTTTTACTTCATAGAAAGAGCTTGTTCTTCATAATATGTTTTTTTCTCATTCTTTTTCATTCATTCATTCATGCATTTAACAAACATTTATTGAGAACTACTATGTGCAGATGATATAAGGTGAATGAGAGAAGGTGATACATATATTCTAATAGATATTTGTTCACAACACTAACTGTGAAGAAAAGAAGAAAGAAGTCATTTTCACTAAGGGTCATCAGAGCAGTTTGGGGAGGTTTTTCACTGGAATATAAAGTCAGGCTCATGGTCATGCCTCTAAAGAGAGCCTGGAATAAAGCAGCCCTTTTGTTGTTCTATGTTTAGCCTTTGCTATTCCTGGAAAGCTGAAAATGTTCAAGGGACAGACCTTTGTCAAGTCTTGAAGTTTCTTTGGGATGTTCCCTTCAGCTCAGTCTCTATAATACAGGAACTAAGTAGTTTTAAAAAACCTTCCTACTAGGGGATTAACTAGGTTCTGGATAAAGTATAACAAACATACTTTTAAATATTGCTTGAAAGAAAATGGAATCCTCAAGATCATTTTTAAAAAAAGTCTGATGAGCTAAACCTGAATAAGTGTCTTAAACTGATGTGGAGGTACGCACCAATACCCAGAGTAAGTGTGAGCACTTTTTGAGCACTTCCTATGGGCCAAGACACTATCCTAAGCATTTTATTCATATCAGTTCATTTATTCCTTATAACAGTCCTATGAAGGAAGAAGTATTACTAACATCCATTTTATAGAAGAGGAGCTGAAGCACAGGGAAGTTAGGCAACTTGCTCATGGTCAACAATAAATGGTAGAGCCAGAATTTGAACTCAGGCAGTGTAGATGAAGAATCCTAGAGCTCTGAGGATTAATATTCCACAGGGCAATGGGAGACCGTATCATGTGCTTGTCCAAAGCTAAGACTTTCTCATTAAGCTGGAATTCTTGAAAACGATAGATCCCTAGTGAGAAAGTAGACTAGAATAATATCCACTGGTCAACAAAGGGAGTCTGTTTCCACTATGGTGAGAAGAAGAAAATAATAATAAATAATAGGGTTTTTTTTTGATAATTTCTTTAAAAAGTACTGTTCTAAGACACCTACTGAAATTTTTAGTTAAGGTATCAGGTTGGTAATGCTCAACTACTTCCTTCCCACCTATACCCAGAAAATGAAAATACAAATTCTTTATGGAGAAAGTAATTCCAGTAGAGTCCCCTTTGTATGCCACAGATTAAAGTCAACAAAATATTGGCTCATAATAAAAAATTATACACACATGAGGAAAAAAGCCATCATGAGTGAGTGTCCATAGAAATAATAATAGATTTAAATCTCCAAGAACACATATATTGAAGTTATTAAACAAAGAGTATAAATGTATTATATGTGAAGTATTTTAAAAAATAATACTTTAACAATTAACCAAGAGACTCTCAAATGATTTGCCAAATTTGAAAAAAGAACAAAACAGAACTTTCATAAATGAAAGCATTGTAATTTAAACTAAAAACTCAACAGATGGGTTAAACAACAGAATAGACACAGTTGAATAGAGAATTAATAAACTGGAAGAGAAAATTACACGGAGAGATGAAGAGACTGAGCCTATATAAAAGTGCCACAAAGTACAAAGGATAGAATAAGAAAGTCTAACAGGAGTCTAACTGAAGTGCTAAAAGAAAGGAGATATTCCAAGAGATAATAGCTGAGAATTTTTCAGACCTGATGAGCCAAAAGATCCAAGACTCAAACCTAGATCAAGAAAGATTAGCAATAAGTACTCCATTTCTAGGATTCTTGCAATAAAACTACAGAACACCAATAATGAAGATTAGATCCTATAAACTGCTAGAGAGAAAAAGAGAATGCCTTCAAAACTCAGTAATTAGACTGACAGCCAACTTCTCACAGCAATGATGGGAGCCATAGGACAATGGAAAATATACTCAAAAGGCTGAGAGACATTGCAATGCTCGACTACTCCTGCCCCATCCATACCCAGAAAAAGAAAATACAAATCTTTTCTGGAGGAAATCATTCCAACTAAGTTCCTTCAGTATGCCACAGATTAACCTGGAATTGTATACCTCATAAAATTTTATTTTAACAGTGATGAAGAGGTAAAGATATTTTCAAATAAAAACTGAGTTTGCTACCAACAGACCCTCACTTAAGAAATTTCTAATAATGTACAGGCATACCTCAGAGATATTATGGGTTTGGTTACAAATCATAGACATAAAGTGAATATCACAGTGAAGTGAGCCACACAAGTTTTTTAGTTTCCCAATGCATATAGATATTATATTTGCAATATGCTAGTTTATTAACTGTGCAAGAGTGCTATGTCTAAAAAACAATGTACGTACCTTAACTTAAAAATGGTTTATTGCTAAAAACATGCTAACCATTATCTCAGTGTTCAGTGGGTCATAATCTTTTTGCTGGTGGATGGTCTTGCCTTCAATTTGTAAAAAACACAGTATCTGTGAAGCACAGTAAAGTGAAGCTTCATGAAATGAGATATGTCTGTTCACTCCAGAAAGGAGGAAAACCAATACAGAAATAAGGCCTGAAATGTATGATTGAGTGGAGAGCAAAGAGACTGGTAATCATATAAGTAAATCTAAATAATATTAAATATTTAAAACAGCAATAATGGTGCCTATTTTAAGGAGTTAAAGCACTAGCCAAAGGTTGTCTAGCCATGCTCTTGGCTTTTTTCTCTAAGGAATGCTCTCATGACAGTGAATCTCATAATTTTAACATATTTTGCAATCTGAATAAACTGAGAATTTCCTAAATCATCAAGTCCTGTTTTTTTTTTTCTTACTAGTTTTTTAAGCTTTTTCCTTTTGCATTTTACTGTAAGCAGCGAGAAGAAACCAGGATGAACCTTTAACACTTTGCTTGGAAATCTCCTTAGCTAAATATCAGAGTTCATCACTTATAAATCTGATTTCCACACAACTGTAGGACAGATCATTGAGCTAAGTTTCCTGACATTATATACAAGGATCTCTTTTTTCCACTTTCTTTTATGTTTCCCATTACCTTCTGTGCCCTAACCAACGGTGCCTTTAACATGCATATTTCTACCAACAGGTTGGTCAAAGCAATCTAGGCTTTTTCTATCATGCACCTTGGTTCTTCGGACTGTTACCCATTGCCCAGTTCCAAAGCCACTTTTACATTTTTATGTATTTGTTACAGCAGCATGCCACTTTCAAGTGACAAAATTTGTATTAGTTTCCAATTGCTGCTGTAACAAATTACCACAAACTTAGTGGTTTAAACCAACAGAAATTTATTCTCTTATAGTTCTGAAAGTAAGGAGTCTACAGTGGGTTGGTAGGGCTGTATTTCTGAGAAAGGCTCTAGAAAAGAATCTGTTTCCTTGCCTTTTCCAGCTTCTACAGTGTGTCTGCACGCTTGGCTCAGACCTCACCCCCCATCTTCAAAGCCAGCAGTGTAGCATATTACAGTCCTCTTCCCTGCTTCTGCCACCATAGCACCCTTTTTTGACTCTTACTTTCACATCTTTCTCTTATGAGGACTCATGTAGCAAAAATGGGCCCACCCAGATAACTCAGGATAATTTCCCCATCTCAAGGTTCTTAACAAAATCACATTTGCAAAGTCCTTTTTACCTGTAAGGTAGCATTTTCATAGGTTCTGAAGATTAGAACATGGACATCTTTGAGTCAGGGGTATTAGCCTACCACAGGCAGGCATGGTAAAATTTTCCAAAACAACTACAAAAAAATATACAGACAGTATATAGCTTCCAATCCAGCTAAGCGGAAAAAGAAATTTTTAAAAAGTTAATTTAAAATAAGGCAGTTAAGTAAACAAAACAAAACAAAATGAAACACAAAAACGTAGGCAAATAGAAAGCACAAAACAAAAAGATGAAACAAAAAAATCCTGCTATATGTTGTTTATAGGAAACACATTTCAACTATAAGGATACAGAAAAGTTTGAAGGTAAGAGAAAATAAAAGAAGCAAAATCGAACCCAAAGAAAGCCATGACAGCCATGGCTATCATAAATAATACTTCAGGGTGGTCCAAATAAAAGAGACTGCAAAACACTTCGAATTATTAGGGCAAAAAGGATCACCATAATGATAAAAGGTTCAACTAAGTACAAAGCCCTAATAATTCTAAATTTGGTACACTAAATTGCCTCAAAATATATAATGCACACACACATATTGCAAATGTATATTTGATAAATCTTTCAACATATTTCTCTCAATTATTGGCATGTCAATCAAATAAAAATTATCTGCAGGGAGCTGCAGAGCATGGTCCCAATGCCGGAGAGCCACTGAAGAACCTGAAACACATCTGGAAGAGAGAGAGAGCATTTTAAGCTCCAGCCTGCCCACAGAGCTCTAAGCCATTTTACCACGGGTTCTTCCAAGTAACAACTGTCCTAGAGCCCTAACCTTTCTTCCCTCCCCCTGCTTTGACCCCACCAGGGAAGGAGCCCAAGCTCAGGGAGAAGGAGCAATGCCAGTCAGCAAAGGAGTAGAAAGGTTCGTGTGCCCACCTTCAGGGAGAGAAACCTTACCTTTCAATGAGGACTGAAGGGATTATTAATATAATATGCTGGCCACTTTTACTTTTTTTGACTGAGACTTGGTTTGCAATTTAAAGTGGACTTACAAATTTTTATTATCTAAAAGTGAATGGAAATATGGAGCCTGCATAGGTTTCCATCCAGAGGGAGCAGAAAAGGCTACCTTCACCGAGCAGTATTAAAGGGCAAGATTTAATGACATCCAATGATGAGTCCTGTGTGTTCAGTGTAGCTATATCAGAAGAAGAGAGCAGTGGTTTCATTTTTGCTTATAAAAACGGGCAAACTTTTTGGCTAATTGGGAGGAGTTTACAGGGTCCTCAAGAGCAAACAGATAACACTCTTTCAGTTCCTACTACAACACTAAGGAAAGTGACAGCAAAAAGGAAAATTGTGTAAGATTTCATCTCCACATTTTATCAGGTGGATTATAAATCAGGTGAGCTTTATACTGCCATTGCTTTGTGGAAAAAGGCAAGATAGCCTTACATTATTCAGTAGTTGGATTGTATAAGAATAGAAAATTCTTTAGATTAAGTCTGAGTAGCTCCTTCCTCCTGACTCTGATCTGATGACTGTGAATCAGCTCAAATACCAAGGTTCAACCCTGTCTCTACTGCTTATTAGCTGAATGGCCTTGGGAAAGTTACATGGTATCTCTGTAAAATAGGGATCATAGAACTGATCTCATAGAATTATTGAAGTATTAACTAGAGTGATATAATTCTATCAGTGATGAATTATATCATGATACATCATCTAGTTATTTCTTGGTCTGCCTTATACAAAGACTGGCAGGAAGTTTGGTATTAGTCAATTTGAGCGACCTTGCTCCCTCTTTCTTGGATTATATAAGAAGCCTGGTTTTATGTGATCCAGACTGTAGGGTGGGGGCATGCCCTCTCTGGTGGGCACCATGATTGTGTTTCTCCTTGGCCAGGTCTGTGTGATCCACTTGAAAAGGGGCAGCTCCACTGGTTGAAAGGACCAATTCTAAAGGCCCGCATTTCAAAATGGAATTCTTCCCCCTACATCTGCTTTTCTCCTTGTGTTTTCTCCCAGTGGATAAGAAGTCAAACTTCTACCTGCCTGTCTTTCTCTCTTTCTCTCTCCCCCTCTCCCAAACACACAATCAATAAACCACCAACTCTTTTTATTCTAATTCCATTGCATTTCTCAACCTCGTTCCTCTCCCATCTCACTTTTAGGCCTTCATCATCTCTCTCCAGGATTGTTTAATCAGCTCGCTAATGGTCTCTGACTCCAGTCTTATCCTACTGTAATCATCCAGAGGACAGTCAGCCAGCGTAATCTTTCTAAATCACAAAATGATCACACGTCTGTCCTGCTTCACACTTTTCACGGTTTCTCATCGCCAAGTCCAAGCCTGCATGGGAAACAAGGCCCCACATGTACTTGTCCACCTCTTTTGCTTCCGTGCTTTGCCACTGTGCCCTGTGCCCAACCACAAGGAATACTTTGTGCCTCCCCCAGTGTAATATATTTCCTTTTTGTCTGTATTTATGGATTCTTTGACCACTGATGCCTGGAAGGATATTTTCCTGCCCTTCTTTCTGCAAAGTATACACCTATCCATTAATGAATGTTTGGCTTAAACATCACCTCCTCTGTGAAGCCTTTCCTGGCTATGCCTATCTCCAAATAGTAAAAGGGGACCATCCCCTCCTGGAAGAGTAATTTGGGGGTGTGAGTGAGTGTGGGTGAATTTGACAAAGCTGTGAATGATTTCAAGTTCATCCTCAAAGACAACAGAGTCTTTTTGTACTACCTTTTTCCTGGCCTCTAGAGATTGGCACCCAGAGATGCCTTTATCTTTTTTTCCTCCTTATCTACACTTGCTATTTAGAGAGGAGTGGTTTCATCCTTTTGCACTTAAGTTTGAATTTGTGTACCTTGGGGGACTGTTGAATTAATGAATTTTTCAGAAAACAGCATGTGGCCAGGGACTGTGTTTGTTTTGTCTGTTACATCCTCAGTGAAAGGCAACTGAATAGGTGCTTGTGATGCTTAATTGTATGTGCCAGCTTGGCTGGGCCACAGTACCCTGATATTTGGTTGAACATTATTCTAAATGTTATTATGGAGGTTTTTCTTTTTTTGCCTTTTTTTTTTTTTGTATGGGATTAACATTTGAATCAATAGACCTTAAGAAATGCAGATTACTCTCCATCAAGTCAGAGGGCTGGCTTCTTCTAATTATTTAAGCCCTTAATAGAAAAACCATTGATCTCCCTGGATAAAGGGGGAATTCTGCTAGTCTTCAGACTTAACAGCAGCATCAACTCCTCCCTGGACCTCTAAACTGCTACCCTACCTTGCAGATTTTGAACTTTCCCACTTCCACAGTCACACGAACTATTTCCTTAAAATAAATCTCTCTCTCTATATACACATTTTATTGGTTCTGTTTCTCAGGAAATCTTGACTAATACAATGCTTTATAAATGTTTCATAAACACTTGAAGATCTAATTAATAAATAAGTAAATAAGTGTGAATAAGTCGATAAAATGTCTTTTAAGGGACATTCCTATCTAAGCCTCATGTAGAACTGCTATGTGAAAGATTTCAGCCTTTATTCAGTATCACGCAGCAATAGGTGCTATTCCCAGTATTTCCATGAATCCTGAGGCCCTTTTTATATCTGGGAAATTAGGTGTTCAAGGGGAAAGAAAGAGAAACCAGCTCTTGCATTTTGAGTTTTAGAAAGTCTCAGCCTTGGTGGTTGATGAAAAGACTTTGAACTGTAGACCTAGGAGGATTCAGGGTTGAGATCAAAGTTCCTCCCACCCTGACTAAATAAAGACCTCTCCAACCAGGCAGACAGGAGTCAGAGAAGGAGGAGAGTGTGTTGGTACTGTGAGGACCCTATGCCCCAACTTCAATGGCCAAGCCTGGGGGTGGGGCAGAGGAAGAAATCCCAGATAGGTCTCAAGATCTTGATCTGGTAGTAGAGGGCCCCGGACCTTGATTCTGAGGCAGTGTCTGAGCAGGTGGCAAAGAAAGTGTGGTTAAAGTTGTACCAGAACAGGGATGGCTTTACATAGGTAGGCAGGATGCTTGAGGAACAGTAAGGCAAGAAAGCTACAGAGTGATCCCCCAAAGAGGATAAAAACAGCTGAAAGCAAACCAGCCATGAAGGAGCCTTGTGGTGAAGGATAAGGGATGAGTAAGCAGGCACCTATATGTGCCAACATAGACAGGGACCCAAACTAGATATTACCTCTATCTGTTAATGCCGTGAGCTACAAAAGAGGCTAAGTGTTGGGGGAGGTGGGGTAGATCTGGGGCAATGTTTTAGAGCATGGACAATAGCATAGAGTTATCAACTTTATTTCCTTGAGCAAATTATTTAATTTTCTATGTACTCATCTCCCCATTTGTAAAATAGAATAATAGAACCTACCTATTAGACCATGGGTCCATGGTAAGGATCAAATGAGTTAAGATATGGAAGGTATATAAAACAATGCGTATCATAGAGTAAGTAGTATGTAAGGGTTCATCATTGTTTTTCATATTATTATTGTCATATAGGCCCTCCAGAATTAAGATAAAATGCCAAGGAAAATATATGGGTAAGAGAAATCCTGAAATAACTGATATTAAATTTCTGCCATCTGATGGCATAAGGACTTACATTAATAATTGAGAGATATTATAGAAAAGTAGAGAAACTTACATTTTTTTCATTCATTTGTACAAGGATACATCTGAAATTTTTGCAAACTCAACTAGGAACACCAGGAGTTATTAGAAGGATAGGAAGATTTTGGGGGGGAGGTTGGGATAGAAAATCTCACCCTATATATTATCAATAGATGTGAACCACCTGAGGAGGCATGGAGACCAAATGACAGATGGAGAGTTAGCTCACTAGGGGTAAAGGGGCATTGAATATAGGGACCAGGAATAGGTGGAAAGTTGCTTAGGGGACAGGAAGTGATGGAGGTAAGAGTATAGGTAGAAGGTTAGCTTTGTAGATGAGCATCCTCTTTCATTTTAAGTGTGAAGGGAAAATTTAAAGGATAGGAGGTGACTGTGATGTGCTGAACCAAAGGCAATCAACCATCAAAAGCTACTACTATCTATGGTCTTTTTACAGTAGGAAGTGAGGTCATCCACCGAGACAGAGATTTTTAATAAATGAAAGAAAGGAACAGCTTTAAAATGACATTTGAGATTTTCCAGGGTTGGCAAAATTGTGGAGAAGTGAATGGAAGTCACACTAACCTCCTCCCAGGACCAATCTGGAATTACAACTAAATTGTGGAGAAATCACCAAGAACAAACAATTGAAAAATAGCAAGAGAGAAGTCTTACAACCTTGGACAGACAGAAGAATCAGCTTCAGCACAACCTGACTGATAAGGAGTACTGTGAAGACTCAAGAAGGCTGGCCGGGCACCCTCAGGTGGCAGCACCAGAGGGATATTTAAGTGGCCAATTGGATCCCCCTGAGAATAGCAAGGTCTAAACCCTAAGCGGGGATCCCCAGCCTACAGCACCAGAGCCCAAAAAGTACACGAACAACAGCCAGCTGCGAAAAGTGGCAGGGTTGCTCTCTGCCAGAGACGGGCAGCTGGAGATGCAAAGAGACATTTAAAGGGACAATGCATAAATTTTCATTTCTAACCACTTACACTGGTCTCAGGAAAAGGCAGGGCAGAGTGGGCTAGAGACACCTGAGGAGAGACTGGGGATGGAGGCTTTGGGGAAAGAACAGAGAGAGTAGCCACTGGGATCCCTGTGCTGAGCCATATTCCATATGGCAGCAGCCATCTTGCTCAGGCAGATCACTCCCCTGATTGGCAGCCTCAGAGGAAACAATAGCCCCACCTCCAGGAGGAACTCTGCCCTGGCCCTGTGGTGCTTAAGCCTGAGCACTGAGTGCAGTGTGGCAACCACAACAGTAGATCCCAGGCAAAGGGGAGGCAGAGTGGACTACAGGCACTTGAGAAGAGACTGGGGATGGAGGCTTTAGAGAAAGAACTGAGAGAGTAGCTACTGGGACCTGGTGATGAATCATCCCTGAATCGGCAGCAGCCATTCTTCTCAGGCAGACCACTCCCTCCCCTCTGGGCAGCAGTCTGAAGACAAACAATAGCCCTGGCCCCAGGAGGGATTCTGCCCCAACCTCTGGTGCTTAAGCCTGACTGCTGAGTGCAGGGTGACTAGATTAACAACTGAAGGAGACAGCCACAGACAGTAGATCCCTGGAAGTCTCGAACAGGCTGCCTAAGGTCAGACAGGGTCAACATCTGACATCACCAGAGGCAGACCCAGAAATAAAAAAACAGTGGTAATTACTAGAGGCTACTGAGATGAAATCCACTGTGGTCTTCTCCATGATCTGTGATATTTTCTTTACTATATAGCCTTTTAACATTCATTTCTTGTCCACCAAGCTTGTGCATATTAAGTCACTAGATTTTATACTATAGTAGATTTTACTCCTTTCTTATAATAGTCTTAATCTCTTTACAGACTTATTAATACTGGCTCATTTGCTATTGATAGTGGGATTGCAGGGGGAGGAGTTATTTTTGCTAATGTGGGCTTGTTTCCTGGGCTTTGTGGTTTTGTTCTGGCAGCACCTGCACAACAACGCACAAGACATGATGGGCAGAGTGACACTCAGTCAACCACATGGAGGGAAGGACCCGCCAAAGAATGGCCAAACAACAATCAAAACCCAATTATTTCCAGGAAGCCAACATAAATGGTGTAAAAGGCATCCCTAGAGCGTAATGTTCAGGAGATCAAGGAGAGTGCACCACTGAATCTCATAGGTCTCCTACAATAGAAGTTCACACCACAAAGACAGGGAATCAAAACAGATCAGTTTAAGAAGCAGAAGGAAAAAAAAGAGTCTCACAAGTAATGGGAAAACAAAGAAACAAGCCCCAATCAAAAGGAAACGGGAATCCTAAGAAAGAGTGTTAAATAAAATAGAGGAAAGTAAACTATCAGATATTGAGTTCAAAACAATGGTTATAAGGAAGCTCAAAGATCTCAGTGGGAATTAGCAAAAACTACAGGGAAACTACAAGGGACTCACTGCAAACTATATCAGCATGAAAAAGGACATAGAAACTATCAACAAGAGCTAATAGGAAATGAAGATAATTTCTGAATTGAAGAACACAGTAGAAGGAATAAAAAGCAAGCTAGATGAAGCAGAAGACTGAATCAGTAAGATGGAGGATAAAGTAGAAAAGAGCTCCCAGAAAGATCAAGAAAAGAAAAAAAGACTCAAAAAGAATGAAGAGGGGTTAAGGGAAATGTGGGACATGAAATATAATAATTTCCATATAATAAGGATACAAGAAGGAGATGAAGAGGAGAAAAAGATAGTAAATGTGTTTGAAAAAGTAATGATGGAAAACTTCCCTAACCTGAGGAGAGAAAAAGTCACACAAGTCCAGGGAGCACAGAGGGTCCCAATCAGGAAGAACCCAAAGAGGCCCACTGCAAGACACATAATTAAAATGGCAGATATCAAAGATAGAAAGAGATTCCTAAAGGCAGCAAGGGAGAAACAAGGAGTAACATACAAGGGAGGCCTACTAAGGATAGCAACTGACTTCTCAACAGAAACACTACAAGCCGGAAGGGAATGGCAAGAAACATTCCAAGTTATGACAGGCAAAGCCCTGCGACCAAGACTACTCTGCCCTGCAAGGCTCTCAATTAAAATGAAAGGTGAAATAAGGAATTACCCAGACAAAAGAAGGCTAAAAGAATACACTTTCGCAAAAACCAGCATTGCAAGGTATGCTAAAGAGACTGCTTTAAGGAGATGAAGAAAAAGAGCGTGAGGGAGAGAGGAACACAAATACAAAGGGAAAAAATGAATAAGTACCTATCAATAATAACCTTAAGTGTAAATGGTTAAGTCTTCTAATCAAAAGATAGGGTAGCTGAATGGATAAGCAAACAGGATTCTCACATATGCTGCCTACAAGAGACCCACTTCAGAACAAAAGACCTACACAGACTGAGACTGAAGGGTTGGGAAAAAAATATTCCAAGCAAATGGACAGGGTAAAAAGGCCAGGGTAACAATACTTATATTGGACAAAATAGACTTCAAAACAAAAGCCATAAAAAGAGACCCAGAATAATATTCAAGAGACTTCATAATTCTCAAGGGAAGAACCCATCAAGAAGACATAAACATTGTAAACCCATATGCACCCAACATAGCACTCAAATATATAAGGAAAATCTAGGAGGACCTTGAGAAAGATATAGACAGCAACATACTTATAGTTGGGGATTTTAACACCCCACTGTCAACAATGGAAAAGTCTTCCAAACAAAATATCAAGAAGGATATTGTGGAACTAAATGATGCACTAGATAAAATAGACTTAACTAATATACACAGAACCTTTGATCCCAAAGAAGCAAACTGCACATTCCTTTCAAATGCACATGGAACATTTTCAAAGATAGACCACATGATAGAACACAAAACAAGCAAATTCAAGAAACCTGAAATCATATCAAGCATTTTCTTGTACAATGAGGGCTTTAAACTAGAACCCAACCTCAAGGAAAAAACTCAAAAACATTCAAACTCATGGAGACTGATTAGCATGCTATTAAACAATGAATGGCTCAATAATGAGATCAAGGAAGAAATAAAAAAGTTTCTGGAAAGAAATGAAAATGAACACACAACAGTCCAAAACCTATGGGACACAGCAAAGTCAGTCCTGACGGGCAAGTTCATAGCAATACAAGCCTACCTAAAAAAGATAGAAACATTTCAAATATATACCCTAACCCTCCAGCTACAAGAACTGGAGTAACAGCAATAAACTAAACCCAGAGAGAGTAGAAGGAAGGAAATAATCAAGACCAGAGCAGAATTAAATGACATAAAGACTAAAACACAATTCAAAGGATGAAAAACTCCAGGAGCTGGTTCTTTGAAAAGATAAACAAAATGGACAAACTTTTAACCAGACTGATCAAGAAAAAAAGGGGGAGGACCCAAATAAATAAAATCAGAAATGAAAGAGGAGAAATTACAACTAATACCACAAAAATACAAAGGATTGTAAGAAATTACTCTGAACAACTCTATGCCAAGTAATTTGAAAACCTGGGTGAAATGGGCAAATCTTGGAAACATATAATCTTCCAAACCTGAATGAAAAAGAAGCAGAAACCCTGAACAGACTGATAACAGCTGGTGAAATTGAAGCAGTAATCAAAACACTCCCAGCACACAAAAGCCCTGGACTGAATGGTTTCTCAGGAGAAATTTATAAAATATTTAGGGAAGAGCTATCCCCTATTCTTCTCAATGTATTCCAAAAAAATCCTAGAAGAGGGAAGACTCGCACACTCTTTTTATGAGGCCAACATCATCCTACTCCAAAAATCAGATAAACATACAACAAAGAAGGAAAGTTCTGGCCAATTTAGAGGCATATATAGATACATTTTGCCTCCTTGCAGAACCAAAAGAAGACAACAACCAATTTAAAACCAGAAATGCCAGAAAATGGAACTGTATGAAGTCTGACAACCAAGGAGTTAAAGAAGAAACATTCATCCAGACTGGTAGGAGGGGCAGAGATGGGCAGCCACAGCAGAGAGGACAAGCAGCAAAACTGCTGCTGGTGGACTGGGGAGGGGAGATGGTATCTGGCTGTCCCACATTTGTGTGTGGATAAACTGGGAGGAACGACAAGGGAACAAAACAGACCATGCAATCCACAGTTCCAGTGTGGGAAAGGAACGCCTCAAAACCTCTGGCTATAAAACTTGCTGGGTGGCAGTGGTGGGAAAAATTCCTAGACACACAGGAGTGTTCATTGCAGACACCCACAGGGTTGCAATACATATTTTTAAAAAAGCAAAGAACAACACAGGCCAATATTGCAGATAAACATAGATGCTAAAATCCTCAACAAAATATTGGCAAGCCACATCTAGAAATACATGAAAAAGATCATACACCATGATCAAGTGGGATTTATCCCAGGGATGCAAGAATGTTAAAATATTCACAATAAATAAATGTAATACACCACATATACAAAAGGAAAGACAAAAATTATGTGATGATATCAATAGATGTGGAAAAAGCATTTGATAAGGCACAGCACCCATTTCTGATAAAAACAGCAAAGTAGGAATGGAGGGAGCATACCTCAATGTAATAAAGTCCATATATGAGAAACCTGCAGCCAACATCATACTCAACAAGCAAAAACTAAAAGTTTTCCTACTAAGGTCAGGAATAAAAGACAAGGGTGTTTGCTTTCACCACTTCTATTCAATATAGTTTTGGAAGTTCTAGCTACAGTGATCAGACAAGAAAAATAAATAAAAGCTATCCAAATCGGAAAGGAGGAAGTAAAACAGTCACTCTTTGCAGATGACATAATAGTGTACGTAGAAAACACTATAGACTCCACCTAAAAATACTACTCAACTTAATGATTAATTTGGCAAAACAGCAGGATACAAAGTCAACACTCAGAAATCAAAGGCATTTTCATACACCAGCAATGAACTATCAGAAACAAGCCAGGAAAAAAAATTCCATTTGCAATCACAAGAAGAAAAATAAAGTGCCTAAGAATAAACCTAACAAAGGAGATAAAAGACCTATACTCAGAGAACTACACAACACTGAAGAAAGAAATTAAAGAAGACACAAATAAATGAAAGCATACATTGTGTTCATCAGCTGGAAGAATTAATACCATCAAAGTGTCCATACTACCCAAAGAAATTTATAGATTCAATGCAATCCCTATTAAAATACCAATGACATACTTCACATATATAGAACAAAATTTCAAAAATATATATGGAAACATAAACAAGCCCTAATAGCTGCAGGAATTTTGAGAAAGAAGAAAAAAGTGAGTGGGATCACAAAATCTGACATAAAATTATATTACAAGGTCACTGTAATCAAAAGAGTCTGGTACTGGCATAAGAACAGACACATAGATCAATGGAACAGAATAGAGAGCCCAGAAATAAACCAGTGCCTCTGTGGTCAATTAACATTTGACAAAGGGGACAGAAGCATAAAATGGAGCCCAGATAGCCTCTTCAACAAATGGTGTTGGGAGATTTGGACACCTGCAGGCAAAAAAATATGAAACTCAACCAGCAACTTACCGCATACACAAAAATAATCTCGAGATGGATAAAAGATTCAAATATAAGTCGTGACATCATAAAAGTCCTAGAGGAGAACATAGGCAGGAAAATCTCAGATATTCCATGTAGCAATATTTTCATTGGTATGTCCCCTAGAGCAAGGGACATGAAGGAAAGAATAAACAGGACTTCATCAAATTAGACCACTTCTGCATGGCTAAAGAAAACATTAGCAAAATGAAAAAGGAACTGCCGTATGGGAAAGCATATTTACCAATAATACCTCAGACAAGTGTTTCATCTCCATTATGTATAAAGAACTCACACAACTCCACTCTAGGAAGGTGAACAATTGAATTAAAAAATGGGTAAAGAACCTGAACAGGTACTTCTCTAAGGAGGACATACAGAGGGCCCATTGGCATATGAAAGGAAGCTCAGCATCACTCGCCATCAGAGAGATGCAAATTAAAACCACAATGAGATACCACTTCACACCAGACAGAATGGCCATCATACACAAATCAATAAATGATGAGTGCTGGTGAGGTTGTAGAGAGAAGGGAACTAGGCCTAGCGCACTGTTGGTGGGAGTGCAGCTGGTGCAGCCACTGTGGGAAACAGTATGGAGTTTTCTCAAAAAACTAAAAATGGAACTGCCTTTTGATCTGCCAGTTCCACTGCTGAGATTATACCCTAAGAATCCTGAAACACCAAAAGAACCCATGCACCCCAATGTTTGTAGCAGTGTTATTTATAATAGCCAAGTGCTGGAAACAGCCTAAGTGCTCATCAATAAATGAGTGGATCAAAAATCTGTTGTACATTTGCACAATGGAATACTACACAGCAGAAACTAAGAAGGAACACCTACTGCTCTCAATGGCATTGGCGGAACTGGAGGGCATTATGCTCAGTGAAGTAAGCCAGGTGGTGAAAGACAGATACGATATGATCTCACCTGTAAGAGGAACCTGATCGACAAAATGAACAAGCGAACAAAATAGGACCAGACAGATACAAATAAAGAACAAACTGACAGGAACCAGAGGGAAGGCGGGAGGGGAATAATGCTGGAAAGAAGGGGAAGAGCCAACTCAAGGAATCTAAAAAGGACCCAGGGACAAAGACAATGGGGGAGGATTGACTGTGGGAGGTGGAGGGGGTGGGCAGGGTGGGGAAGAATAATGGGAACAACTGTACTGAACAAGAATTAAAAAAATTTTTTAAATAAAAACAATAAAAAAGAGCTTCCAAATAGATAAGTCAGGGGGTTGAACTGATGGTTAAGAGAGAATGTTTGAAGAAGAAAAGTTTAAGAGAAACAATGTATTTTTTAATAGTGCAACTCATAATGTAAAGAATTAAATGAGAATATGGAGCAGAAAAATTGGGATTCTGTTTCATTATACTGATAACCTTGGTAAAATTGCTTGGTGCGCTTGCATTTGTAACGTTGGACTAGCTAAACTTTAAGAAGGTATCTAATTTCTAGTTGTACAATTCGATTACCATTCAGACTGAGTCATTTAAGTAAAAGCCCAATTTGGGGACTCTGTGGATCTCAAAATTTTACAGGGAAGGAAAGTTCTGAAATCATATGAAACAAAATCCATGACATATTTGATAAGGGATTAATATCCGGAATACACAGAGAACGCCCAAAACTCAAAAATAAAAACAAAAGAAAGAAACAATCTGATTCAAAAACAGACAATGGACTTGCATGGGCATTTCTCCAAAGAGATACAAATGGACAATAAGCACAAGAAAAGATGTTCAACGTCCTAATCATTAGGGAAATGCGGTCAAAACCACAGTGAAGATTCCACTTCACACCCAGGCGACTATTATTACTAATATATATTTTTTTAAGCAAGTATTGGCGAGGATGTGGAGAAATTGGAACTCTCATGCTCTCCTGATGGGAATGTGAAATGGGTGTAGCCGCTAGTACGGACAGTATGGAAGTTCCTCAGAGAATGAAACACAGAATTGCCACATGATCCAGCAATTCCACTCCTTGAACTGAAAAGAATTGCAAGTAGAGACACAACAAATGCTCACAACAACCAAAAGGCACAAACGACTGAGTGTCCAAATACAGATGAACGGATAGACAACGTGGAATTTATA